>LAPY01000617.1:120341-134771 GCA_000970635.1 Eragrostis tef
TCTCTCTCTCTCTCTCTCTCTCTCTCTCTCTCTCTCTCTCTCTCTCTCTCTCTCTCTCTCTCTCTCTCTCTCTCTCTCTCTCTCTCTCTCTCTCTCTCTCTCTCTCTCTCTCTCTCTCTCTCTCTCTCTCTCTCTCTCTCTCTCTCTCTCTCTCTCTCTCTCTCTCTCTCTCTCTCTCTCTCTCTCTCTCTCTCTCTCTCTCTCTCTCTCTCTCTCTCTCTCTCTCTCTCTCTCTCTCTCTCTCTCTCTCTCTCTCTCTCTCTCTCTCTCTCTCTCTCTCTCTCTCTCTCTCTCTCTCTCTCTCTCTCTCTCTCTCTCTCTCTCTCTCTCTCTCTCTCTCTCTCTCTCTCTCTCTCTCTCTCTCTCTCTCTCTCTCTCTCTCTCTCTCTCTCTCTCTCTCTCTCTCTCCGGAATTTTTCCTGCGGGTGCGGTGGGTTGGTGCCCCCGGTCCTTAGGGTTTTGCGGTGGGCCTGAATACTCAAATGTGGCAGCGGATTCTGGATTCCCCGCGGTTTTATGGTGCCAACCGTTCGGATTGCTGGGTTTCCTGAAGAAATTTGGGGTCATTTGGTTCTGATTGGGTTGGGTTCCTGGGTGTCTTGCGCCCCGTGTTTTGATGTTTCTGCACAATGGTTTCGACGATGCCGCGCCCACGGTTTGATTTGGCCAGGCTAATTTGTTGGGTTTAATTATGCTAGGGCAGGGAAAGCAGTTGCAGCGGTCCTGCTAACAAACGGGACGCATGTAGTTATCTGTTAAGATCAATTGTTGGTTGGAATGTCATACCTACAATTAAAGTTCAGTGAAATTTCGCTCTACCTGACAGTAGTTTGGTTGGCGTGTCCTTCTGGAGAACCATTGGTCTGCGAATTATTTTCCTCGCGAAATTAAGTTACTGGTGGGAATGTTCAGATTGCAACGATAACTGCAGAACGCCAGAGTGTTCGCTGCATTTTCGGTTTGTTTATGCACCTTGCATGCTTCCTGCCTTCGTGTGATCGTGACATTGGGTGTTTCCTGGATGGATTATTTAACGCAACATGGCCGGCAACTGGACGCAGACATGGCCCCATGAAAAGATTGGGAGATGCCATATTATGTGCATCCTTTTGCTGGACATGATGTCTGCAAACTCTCAAGTGACTTTTGATTCTGACTGGTGGTTGGTTGCTTACAGGTTTACCTGACCCTATGTGTGGCGCTGGCCTCGTCGGCGCTGGGTGCGTACCTGCACGTCGTCTGGAACATCGGCGGGATGCTGACCATGCTCGGGTGCATAGGCAGCATCGCGTGGCTATTCTCGGTGCCTGTCTATGAGGAGGTTCGTGTCTCCTTCGGTTGACCTTGAGAACTTGATCCCTTGCGCTTTAGAAATTCGTGAGAAATTTGACAACCGAAAATGTCAATTGCGTTGTGTGCTGACTTTATCTTGATGTGTTGCCTTGTGTGTGTAGAGGAAAAGGTATGGACTGCTGATGGCGGCTGCCCTCCTGGAAGGGGCGTCTGTTGGACCTCTGATCAAGCTCGCTGTAGACTTTGACCCAAGGTAATAAGAACTTATCTGGTTGTTGTTTGGGCAATTGCCTCGTGCCACGCGTTACTATCATCAAATACAAAGTTCAATTTGTTTGATCATGCATGAGCCGATCAGAAGTTAATCGACGTAATTGTAGTAGTATTAAATGTATAATGCTTGGATGATGACGGCTGGATAATGTCAATTGATCGACTGTGACATCTGCGTGCCTTTTGTGAATCATTGTCTGGTTGTGCTTGCAAACATTTATAAGTTGCCCAAGTCAATGGCCAATTATGCATATGAATTGGATTATTGCATCATGCATAATGATATTACTCTATATCTCAGGCCTGCAGCTAATGCCTGTTTAAACTTTAAACTTGACATTTCCTTGCCTATGTCCATGCATGCTTTCCCCTGTGCTAATGTGGTCAACATGATACTTTGCTCTTGGGTAGAAGCAAAGTTGATTCTTAGTTGATGGGGACTTGGGATGGAATGATATGCGAGAGATGAATTTTAGCACATGACTTTTTCTAGAAGATGCTGTTGCTCCTGAATATATAGGAAAATAGCATTGCGTAAATCAGATTCTTGTTGCTTATAATAAGGCTACCCTCATGGACCTGAAATGGCTTCCCAGTATGACTTGGATTGTGTCCCAGTTGAGCCTGGGCCTTGCAGTTACAAAGTTGATATGTAAATAATTAGCTATATTCTGGAATGAATCCATATTTTGCTTAGGAACCGCCAGGATCTTAAATCGAAGTTTTGTTGTGCTGCTCAACCTGGCTGGCATATTCTACTGTCCACTGATGTAGCTTATCTGTTGTTTTTGTGTTATACCAGCATTCTTGTGACAGGATTTGTTGGAACTGCCATTGCATTCGCGTGCTTCTCTTGCGCCGCTATCGTAGCCAAGCGCAGGGAGTACCTCTACCTTGGGGGTCTGCTCTCTTCTGGCCTCTCCATCCTGCTATGGCTGCAGTTTGCCGCATCCATCTTTGGCCACTCCAACAGCAGCTTCATGTTTGAGGTGGGATGCGTGCTCCTGCTGTTTAAATCCATTTCCCCTGAGATTTTTAACTGGAGAATGAATGGCTCACCTCTTTCTTTGGTGACGTTTCTTGCAGGTTTACTTTGGCCTGTTGATCTTCCTTGGGTACATGGTGTACGACACGCAGGAGATCATCGAGAGGGCTCACAGCGGCGACATGGACTACATCAAGCACGCTCTCACCCTCTTCACCGACTTTGTGGCCGTCCTTGTCCGCATCCTTGTCATCATGGTGAGTTTTGGGCTACCTCAAGCCTAAATTGCTGCCGTTTGGAATTTGCTTTTGCTGACGATCTGATTTGGATTCTTGTTGCAGCTCAAGAATGCATCTGACAAGGAGGAGAAGAAGAGGAAGAAGAGGTCCTAGACGTTTCTTGCACATAGTAAGATGCCACTAGTTCCTACTACGGCTGCTACGGTAGAGAAGAGAAAGTTACCACATAACTGGGTGCCCTGGTGGAATGAAGTGTTTTTTTTTTCTTTGTTTAGTTCGTTGTGAATCTGGTGAAAGTTTGCTGAAGCTCTGCATATACACTGATGTTCCTTCTTGTGAATCTGGTGAAACTTATGCTACAGTCAAGGCCTTCATGTTCTTGTCCTTGATCTGAACAACTATACATCCAAATTCGCAGTGAAGTGACTGTTAACATTGCACAAAACATATTCGTGCCTGATCTTGCCTGTTTACACTGATTTCCTTCTGATGGGATCTATTAATCTGTACTTAATCGAGCGGTTAATGTGTTGCCTGTCTCGTACGCAATAGCTGGTGAGGAGAAAGAAAGAGAACGGACGCCGTGTTGATGCTTCGTCTCGTTTCGTCAAACAAAATTGTTTGCGAAGCGGCTGGGTCGAAACCGACTCGCGCGCTGTCCAGCGTATTACGGTCACGGGACACTGCTGGCGCATACCTTGATGATGTTCATTGATCTCCTTCAAACTTGCTTCGCAGTCGCAGTTGGTTGTTTCTTGTTTGTGGCGGCACGCACCCTGTGTTCAGGTGACGCTCACCGAACAAGTATCCTGGTTGGCGGTTTTCATACCCTGCATGCCGGAAGCCAAGATGGACCTCCCACCGTGTCCCAAAGCTGCACGTGAGAGAGTCACTGGTACTTAATCCCTGCTTAACCGAGTTCGACCCAGGTTCACAAAGCCTCTGCTGCTAGACATGTCGGTACGGGGAACCCAAGATCCCCTGCTGCTTTGGATCTGCAACGCTTGCATCTCCTTCGGACTGCTTTCCGTATCTGAAGCAATGCCCGGACATCACGTTTGCAGCATGATGTCGATGTATAAAGCCTGATCCGATCGCGCCACACCGCCAAAGCCCATTGTTTTCCTTCACCAAACCAAAAGCTCTCTCCTGCAATTGCGCCTCCGCAGCTGCAGAAACGGAAAGACGAAACCGGGAAGCGAACTCGGCGTCGGCCACGCTGTCAGCGCGCCACCAACCTCTTTTATTTCCCCGCGGGTGCTGCCACGGCCACACCTGGCCGCTGGCTGGGCTTCCCTCCGCCCGCCGAGCAGCGCGCGGCATGGAGCCGCGGAAGAGCGTGCCCAGGGTGGTCGCCGTCCTCGCGGGGCTGCTCGAGCGCGCGGCGGAGCTCGGCGACGGCGAGGGCGACGCCCCGGCGTCGGCGTTCCGGGGGCGGACCAGGCCCGGGATCGCCGTGCGCCGCTACGCCGAGCGGATATACCGGTACGCCGGGTGCAGCCCGGCCTGCTTCGTCGTCGCATACGTCTACCTCGACCGCCTCGCCCGGGGACGGGTGGACTCGTACAGCGTGCACCGGCTCCTCATCACCAGCGTCATGGTTGCCGCCAAGTTCATGGACGACATGTGAGTGCCCGCTTTCCACGCTGCTCTTAGTAGCAACTATACTCCGACCAAATAATCTTCGGTAGTCTGCATTGAATCGTGCTTGCTCGCGGTTAATTGAGCTGCATTTTCCATCGGTAATGCTCTCCTGCCAATTCGAGAGAGAATAAAATACTAATAAGCTAGATATCGGAAGCAATTTATCTGCCCTTTCCTGAAATACATAACTAATTCGAGCAAGGGAAATGGTTAACATGACTGCACATGCCAGAGTTGACTAACTACTGGCCTTGATTTGGATAATCATTTCCCGCTCATAAGCTGACACTGCTCTGCCTCTGCTCGCCGGAAAGACGTTGGTGGCTTGACGCTACCGAGTTGTAGAAAGAAGGCGTCACCTGCGGCCTGTCGGTGTACACCAAAGAGGCAAAGACTAACAACAACAAGACCTGTCGGCGCAGACCGTCCGTAGAATAGCTGATCAGGAAAATGTTAAACCGTCGTCAGTGTTGTCCTGCAGCTTTGCATGTGGTGCCGGGAAAGACAGGTCAACTGTGCACTACCACGCTGCTCGCATCAATGCGAGAGCTATGGAGTCTGACATGGCATGGCACCACAACCTAAACTTGGCTTTACTCATGTGGCATTATCCACTGCATGCGTGGATTGCACACTTGCCGAACCATCTTGGCTGCCAACCGAGGTGGATGTGGATCACAACCAACAAACAGTCCCCTGTTTCATTCTGATCATGCCTTGTCGGTCGGGCCCAATTATACCGGTGTTCAGATTAGGTGAACCTGTTTCTTGGGTACATGCTGATGATGCTCGAAGCCTCCAACAACTGAATTCCAACCATATTTGATTACTACTAACATGGCCTACAATCACATGCAAATGCATGTACGGTACGACCTGCTGCTGCTTCTACATTACTACTGTAGTTTGGTTGATTGTATAAACCAGAGGCAGGTGTGGGAAGGTGCATGTGGTATGTTGGGACGTCCAGCTCGTCGCTGGGCTGTTGCCTTCCGGTCTGAAGACGATTGCTCACCTAACTGAAGTCAGAAAAACAAATTCGATTTTACCAACCCTTTTTGTTTATTTACGTAATGGAGTAATGATTTACTAATTCGGCGCATGAATTTCGATGTGCAGCCACTACAACAACGCCTACTTCGCGCGCGTGGGGGGCGTGGAGGTGGCGGAGATGAACGGCCTGGAGCTGGAGCTCCTCTTCGCGCTGCGCTTCCGCCTCAACGTCACGCCCGACACCTTTGCCCGCTACCGCGCCGCGCTTGAGGGCGAGATGATGCTCGCGTCCCTCGCCGGCGTTGAGGGCGCCGTGCCGCTGCTTCCTCCGCCGCCGGAGGAGGAGGAGGTGGATAAGCGCCGCGACAGGGCGCGCAAGCAGGACGCCACCGCAACCGTCACGGTCGTGGATAGGGCCTTCGCCGCCGCGCAAAGGGCGGTGGTGGTGGAGATAGCCCAATGACCCTTGACGGCCGCAATCAGCAGACTGGGCTGCATTGCCTTCGCCGATTCTTTCATTTGTTTGTGACACGGGCCTCCTCTGTTGATAGTCTGATAGAGCACGTTTGTTTCGTATGTGTAGATAGATGTATGGCAAGTGGTTGTGTGTAAATGGGCTAGCAGGCTGAGACTTGGAGTCGAAGAGTAGAGCAAAAATGTCGAGGCCTGTGGATTGCGTATTCTAAAAACAAAATTAAAAAGAAATGAATTCAGTTCATGATGAAACGTTCCTCAGAAACGTTCTCGATCTTAAACTCATGTGCAGGATCTTAAGAAAAGGTTCGATTGATTGAATGTTTTTCTAGCAAAACAATGGAATCATGTAGAGATCTTTAGAACTAAAGCGAAGTCAGAGAATTCATATGACAAAAAGGAAAAAGAAAAAAAAAACTCATATGAGAACCGGCTAGCCAAAATAACGACCAGTTTTCCTAACCGGCAACCGGCATTGACCGCAAACTACTGTTTGACACGTGCCGCACGGCACAGCCGCACGCACGCACGACCGTCCACTCCCCGTCCCCACTAGTCAGCCATTCACTGTACGTTTCCGCTCAGCCGAAACAAAACCCCACCTGTGGCAAAACCCTTGACCATGCCGCTGGCCGCGTCTCCAGACGCCGGCTCGGAGGAGGAGGACCCGGAGGAGGTGGAGCCTTGGTTCCCGTCCGACTCGGAGCCGGAGCCGGACCAGCGGGCGCTCGAGCCGCCCCCAAAGTCGGAGCCGGAGCAGCACCAGCAGGGCGGAATCCTTGCCGGAGGCGAGGCGCGGGGAGAATGCGAGGCCGCGCTGGCCGGGGTGGCCCGGCGCGAGCGTGTTCCGGCTGGTGGTGCCCGCGGATAAGGTCCGCCGCCTCATCGGGCGCCACGGCGTGACCATCAAGCGCCTCTGCGACGAGACCCGCGCCCGCGTCCGCGTCCTCGACGCCGCGCAGGGAGACTCTCACCAGATCGTAAGATTCTTGCTCCTCCCCGCGAAATTTGGTTCACTCAGCTAGGTGATGATGTTTCAGTTTGGTTGGTCACTGGTTACTTCCAAGCCCAAGAGCCCGCGGCTTGATGTTTGCCGAGTCGACGTCTTAATGCAACGATCACTTAGTCACACAACTCAGATGATTCTCTTTTTCCTCACAAAATAATTGTAAAAAACTCGCCTAATTCTTCGACTTGCACAATGTTGATTGTAAATTGGGCCACGGCATATGTGTGGTTCTTTCGGAGCAAATCTGGAGGTAGTAGGTACACACGGTACCTGATTGTTATCCCAGGTTACTTCAGCCGTCTGCACTGCTGCAATTTTGGCTGTAAGAATATCGAAGTTATCCACGAGATTCAGAACTTGGGGATTTAGATGTGGTGATGTGGTGCGATATGTTGCTATGCTTCTGAGATAATTCTGTTGTTCATTATTCATAAGTGGTGGTGATGTTTACCGTTTAATGTCAACTACTTCGGTACCAACTACCAACTTTCCCAATTGGCAACCATTAGATGCTCTGATGAGTTCCATCCACCTGGGGCGATAATTTCAGGGTAATGTACCATCTTTTACAGTTTAGAACTCTGTCTCAGGTGGTCACAAATCGTGCCAGCAACACTTTTATCTGTTTGTGTCTTCGCTTATGTATGCTCATACTCAGTTCTCTGTTTGCGTCTTCGCTTATGTAATGTCTGAGGAGTAAATCATTATGCTATTTGCCCTCAATGCTGAACTTTGTCTTCTGAATGCCTCTTTATTGTTTCAAACTAATATTCAGAGTTACTGGTTGTTTCAATCTAGTTGGCTAGTTGCACTACAAAACAACACTTCAACAAGGGGAGTCGTAGTTCACACGGTCTTTAATTCCTGTTCCATTCTCACTGTTGCTGCAAACAGTGGCGCAAATGTCTGAGCATTATCTTGTTTAGGAAGGTTGAAATGATTTGAGTAGCAATTAAGTGAACAACCATTTAACCATCTCAAGTGATTTCACCTTACCGGTTCAAGTGTCAAAAAAGTTGCAGTAATATCATTTTAGTGCTTGCTTTTTTTTTTCAGGTTTTGGTATCTGCAACAGAAGAAATAGAAGCAGAGATATCACCGGCGATGAATGCTGCTATTAAGATCTTCAAGCATATAAATGAGATAGAAGGGATCGATTCTGATGGAACTGTATCTGCTTCTGCACCCGAAGTTTGTTCTGTTAGATTATTAGTTCCTTCTGTGCAAGCTGTCCACTTAATTGGCAAGCAAGGATCCAGAATTAAATTGATTGAAGAAACTACTGGTGCCACCGTACGCATTAAGGATAAAGGTACATCTTTAAGATTTTTAATGGAGATTGTTCAGTTTAAAGGTACCTTTTTTTAAAAAAAAAGAAAAACTAGGCCAAGGGTAGAAACTTACCCCCGGCATTCTATGAAGCGGAGGCCAAGGCTCGAACCCAGTTTAAAGGTTGGATTCGTTAGTGGTTAGTTAGATGGAATACATACTGTTCCAGTAGCATTGTCTATTGTTTTCATTTGTTACCTATGACATGATATCATTGCTTCACTCTTGAGTGTAGACTTTGAATGTAACAAGCCCCTATAGCATGCCCTCGTAAAAAATGGAAGGAAAAAAAATCGTCATGAATCATGATTTGACCTTTCAGTTTCTGATTCAAGAACGTGTATGATCCTTAATTTTGTCTTTCCCAATGTGTTACCCATATTCGTGCTATTTTCATGTGTTTTTAAGGCTAATTCAGACAATTTTTGAATGTTATCCTAGGAAAAGAGCACCGAGCTTCTCCCGGGTGTAGCAATAGCCCTATGCACCAGAATATATGACATGACTGACATCTCTTTCTGAAATTTCAAATTGGAAGTTAAAAGGATTCTTACTTCTCCCTTAGTTAATTTTCTTGTACAAAGCACGACATTTCATTGGTTGAGACTAGTTAGTCAACCATAACGTTTCATGTGACTTTAGTACAAAATGCTAGATATGTCAGGATACAGTTACTCCCTCCGTTGTAAAAATCTTGTCATCGGGACAATAACTTTAGCTTCAACAAGTATTTGACGACGGAGGAACCATTGTTATAAAAAGGCAGAAAGTATGTACTCAGAATGTAATATTTCATTGAGGTTTGTGTTAAGATAGATATCGTGATGTAATATTTCCTACTGCATCTATTCTTTTTTTAGTGTTATACCCATGGGGAGATCCCTAGTGTATAGTATATTATTTTATTAATATTTCAATGAATTAAAGTTTTGAACAAAAAACTGCATCTGTTCTTGTAGATGAGCTATTGAGTTGTGAGATAGTGGATGAACGAATTGTGGATATACGTGGTGCTTCTCTCAAGGTTCACAATGCCCTGAAATCAATACTTGAACTTCTCCGAATATTCCTAGTTGATCATGGCGTGCTTCATCTATTTGAAAGACAGGTGATTTTTATTTAAGTTCATTCTGCCTGCTTTCTTGTGCTAATTAATTTGGCAGCTTGTAATGTTCTTATGCAGTTGATATTGTGTTGTTCTTCTGCAGCGCCAAACAGTAACTCAGGCACAAGATACTTATATCGAGAATCAGGTTATCGATGATTACCCTCTTCCAGTGAATGAAGAGTTTCTGTTATCTGATGAGCGAAGTCAGAATGAACGCGATCTATCCTTTTCTGGTTCTTACTCATCAGATATCAGCCACACGACTGATTCCATAATAACAAAGGTCTCATGTACCTCTTGTTACATGTTCTGTTGTCCTGCTTGTCTGATTGCGTCCAAGTTTCGAACATTATATCGTCTTTCTTTTGCATTTGGATTATCTGTTCATTTCCTTGTTGAGCAAAAGTAACATGTTAAAAAAACACGTTTTTGCATACTATGCTCTTATACAACATTGTGGCTTTCAGGTTACACAGACAATGCAGATCCCACTGGCATGTGCTGAAGAGATAATTGGCGTAAGGGGACAAAACATTGAATATATTCGTTCTGTTAGTGGAGCAATTGTGATTCTTGAGGAAAATAGACATTGCCCAAGTGAGGTTCTAGTTACAATCAAAGGCAGCGCTTCACAAGTTCAAACGGCACAACAACTTGTACAGGTTATCCCCGTTCTTCATTGTCTATCTCCTCTTGCATGCTTCTCAATGAAACTATGGTTGATATGTGAATACTTTAGCACTGTTAGAGTCCAAAAACTCAGCTCATAGAGCCAGCTGCCACCTACACAGATTTATCTTGCAAGAAGTTGAGCATATTTTGTCGAGTCAGGTTGGAGGTTGCACATATTTGTTTAACGCATTCAATGAAACAGGAAAACACTTCAATACCATTGTCTACTACCCTTGATGTTCATATGGAGTCTGACCATAAATGTATCATGCATTTGAGCATTGGGTGCTAGAATTGTAAATTCATCAGAAACAAATGATCGTTCAGCCATGAGCCATTGCATATCTGAAAGAGGCTAAAATTGTGCGCTAAACCCTGTGTTAACTGTCACTGTTACAGGAGGTTCTGTCAGAATATAGAGAGCCACCACCATGGAGGTACCACGGTGTTGAGGCCAGCCCAAGGTTGCTGAACTCCCCACATGGCACTCGAGCTGGTCGGGACTTCCTGCCCCCATACCGTGAAGACCGGCTGTCCAGGAACCATTACGGACCTTCCACTCTGCCTGGTTTCAGAGGCCACTGGCTATAGCAAAAGCTTCTTTCACATTCCATTGTCAGGGTTTTGTAGATGCGTGATGTGGGAGTGAAGATTGCTGAGAAGTTTTTGTGAGTGGATGCGTGATGTCGAATGGAAGGATGAAAGAAACAGGTCTCCACGGTCGAGCTGCTGACGCTGGACGAGACAGCGCTCAACTGACTACGTAGTTTGTATATATGTTCAGTTTCAGCCCTTCACGATCGCTAGTCCAACTTGGAGCATCATGACAGTATGTTTGGCTTATAGAAGTTTGCGAATGTTGGTAGGGGTTACCTGTAATGTGAAGCCTTAGAATTGCTAATTGTCTGCATCGAAAGTTTGATGCATGATCTCCTTGCAGAAATTGGTTGTGTGGTCTTGTGATCCCTCTGTTCTCACTTGTTCTATAACGGATGGTTATGCCCATACAGCGTTTGCCATCGCAATACGAAAATCGAAGACGGCACGCAAAATCGCATTGGTTCGTTGAGGCGTTTGTGATTTGAATCAGTTTCTTTTCAACGCCGACCCTTCATTTCAAAATCAAATCTTAGCAAAAGCTTGAGAGGGTGGCGGGTCCAAAACCAGCAGAGCCGGTTTACCCAAAATCTGGCTGGACCCGTTAAGACTTGTTTATTTGACCCAGGATCACGGACCAACCCCGAGGGAGCCAGTGTTAAACCTCACGACGACAGGCGCGGCGTCGAGGCGGCGCTGCGCGGCTCCTACAGAGGCGGGCGCAGCGGCGGCGGGACTGCGGCGGTCTCCCCTCCAGCGTCCATTTCCACCGGTAGCCGCCTTCTCTCCGGTAATCGCGTCCCTCCTCTTCGTCCCCCTCCCCTCTCGCCGGCTAGGGTTTTTGATTCCTGGGGCTTTCGTCCTCCTCGGGCGTGTGAAGGGCGGGTGCTCCACCTGCAGTGTGAGGTTGCACCACCGGAATGGTCCGAGCTAGTTCGATTTGGTTCCAGTGTCTAGCGCTAGCCGTACTATTATTTTGGGAGTTGAATCGGTCCGGCGTTGTGGTGGTTCGGAAGCGCGACCTGTTCGTTAGCTGATGAACCTTGAGGTGCGGGGCACCGAACTGCTTTTTCGTGGAGAATGACGGTGTAGGGAACCGAATCGCCTTTCGTAGGGACTACGCTGGATATGAGAAGTGAGTGGGATAGGTTTTGAGCAATTTTGATTGGGGCCATGATGAGGTTCAGTGGGGATTTGATTGATTAATTTTGTTGGGGCGGATCAATTTCGTTTCAGCAGTTTCCGAATTGCCAATACACGGTTTGTTTACCTACATTCTATTAGCTGGTGTCAATGCATCTGCGATGTTTCAGGCTTTCAGATTGTGAACCACTGAGGTTTTAGGGAGATTTTGGTAACTGGTCTGTTTCAACCTTTGTGTTTGACATTTCCCAGTTTGGGTCTTCCTGTCAGATTGGCAGCAAGGGTTGGGATCGTAGAAGCTGGATAGGCTTGATTATCGTTTATAAAACTGTTCATATCTTGTCTAATTGAATTGCATTTACCGCTGTTATAAATTTGATCACTGAGTTATGTATGCAGTCCACTTGTCCTTCTGTGTATACTACTGTATTTGTGTTGATAATTAGATCCAAAATGCGCCATCCTGTTCTGTTTCATATATCTGGACTCATGCTACCATATATGATGTTTGTTATAAATGTTTGGAGGTCAGGATGTTAGTGTTCCCCACTATGCTATGCCCTTGGTAGAACAGTTTTACGAGTTAGACTTGGAGATCTTACTGCTTTTAGTAGCTGATCATTCTTTTACCGAAACATACACAAACAGACATGCTCCCAGTAGTTTAAGGCACGGGGGTTGGCTTAACAGGTCATAATGAAATTTCTACTTCCCTACTGTTTGTTAGGTTTCCTTATATCTACAAGCATGTTCTGCTTTCTCAGTTTATCACTAGAAATGATCACCATGTATATACTTATTTCCATTTCCAGCTGCAATATTTTTTATAATGTAATGCAATTTTCGCATATGTTACTCTTATTGCATTTTTTGTGTGATCAGAGTTTTGTCTCTCGAAAACAAGTGAACGAGAAAGATGGTGCTTTGTGTTGAACCTCCTCCCCATGTAAAGCTCCCAGAGAGTAAGGAAGCAGAACTGACAGATGATGATAACCATGATTCCTCAAAAACTGAGAAAAGGACAAGGATGCATCACATTGAGCGGCATAGATCATGTGTAGTTACCTTATCTGACATCGAGCTCAATGATTTGCCGTCTAAAAGCCCAGGAGGAGCAGGAACTCAGTGTTCTCCTCGTGAAGAAACACCTACGGACACTAATGCATCACACAGACATGCAATCACAGATGTTGCTTGGGAAGCTCTGAAAAAGTCAATGGTTTACTTCAGAGGCCAACCAATTGGGACTGTTGCTGCAATAGACAAGTCTCAGGGAGCAGCTCTCAACTATGACCAGGTTACTTTTTTTGTTACCTGTCAAGGGTTGGGATCGTAGAAGCTGGATAGGCTTGATTATCGTTTATAAAACTGTTCATATCTTGTCTAATTGAATTGCATTTACCGCTGTTATAAATTTGATCACTGAGTTATGTATGCAGTCCACTTGTCCTTCTGTGTATACTAATGTATTTGTGTTGATAATTAGATCCAAAATGCGCCATCCTGTTCTGTTTCATATATCTGGACTCATGCTACCATATATGATGTTTGTTATAAATGTTTGGAGGTCAGGATGTTAGTGTTCCCCACTATGCTATGCCCTTGGTAGAACAGTTTTACGAGTTAGACTTGGAGATCTTACTGCTTTTAGTAGCTGATCATTCTTTTACCGAAACATACACAAACAGACATGCTCCCAGTAGTTTAAGGCACGGGGGTTGGCTTAACAGGTCATAATGAAATTTCTACTTCCCTACTGTTTGTTAGGTTTCCTTATATCTACAAGCATGTTCTGCTTTCTCAGTTTATCACTAGAAATGATCACCATGTATATACTTATTTCCATTTCCAGCTGCAATATTTTTTATAATGTAATGCAATTTTCGCATATGTTACTCTTATTGCATTTTTTGTGTGATCAGAGTTTTGTCTCTCGAAAACAAGTGAACGAGAAAGATGGTGCTTTGTGTTGAACCTCCTCCCCATGTAAAGCTCCCAGAGAGTAAGGAAGCAGAACTGACAGATGATGATAACCATGATTCCTCAAAAACTGAGAAAAGGACAAGGATGCATCACATTGAGCGGCATAGATCATGTGTAGTTACCTTATCTGACATCGAGCTCAATGATTTGCCGTCTAAAAGCCCAGGAGGAGCAGGAACTCAGTGTTCTCCTCGTGAAGAAACACCTACGGACACTAATGCATCACACAGACATGCAATCACAGATGTTGCTTGGGAAGCTCTGAAAAAGTCAATGGTTTACTTCAGAGGCCAACCAATTGGGACTGTTGCTGCAATAGACAAGTCTCAGGGAGCAGCTCTCAACTATGACCAGGTTACTTTTTTTGTTACCTGTTTGTTAATAGACTGCTGTCAGTTCAACAATCTGTAGCTCTTTTGATACTATAATGTAATGCGTTTGTATCATCTCACTGATACTTGCTTGGGATTAAAAAGCTTTGTTGTTGTTGTTGCTGCTGCTGCTTACTTTTGCATCCAGTATTGTCCTAAATGGTAGTCACAAAGTTCCTTGATGGAGAATATTCATGTATACATTTATTGCCTTCCTCTAAAAGGAGTCCATCAAAACTATCTCATGGATCATGGATGAATTGATAAATCTCTTTGTACCTAGTTTTTTATTATGAATAATTTATACTCTTTTTTTT
>LAPY01000617.1:145747-155879 GCA_000970635.1 Eragrostis tef
CGGCATGCCACGCCTTTTTGCCCACGCTGAAGTACAGTCACAGGTTTCGTTCTGACTCTGACCAAGGATGGTGAAGGACTCGTCGCACGGTTCGTATAGGCAGTGAATAGACGCGAAGTGTTGTCTGTTACATAGAGATGTTGATGGCGGGGTGAGATACTTGTAGGGATTCCTGGAACTGATATTCCTGGAACTGGTGCGCCCAAAACTGGGGGGCGATTTTGGTAGTAGATTCAGGCTTGCATACTGGATGCCGAACTCTGGTGGGATGTGGGCCGTGATTTCAGTTGTTGCCAGCACATGTTGCTGCTGAATATTGGTCACGCTCCTCGTGCCTATTTGATTCAATCTTTTGGTGAGGATTTGCAGTTGTTGCAACATGTCGCTACTGAATATTCGTTACATACTCCTTATTCCCATTAGATAAATCTTTTGTTAAGGATTTGCAATTATATGTTTCTGCTGAATATTCGTCACGCTCTCCTCGTGCCCATTCGATTAAATCTTTTTGGTAACGTTCGTCGCTGAGCGGCTTGAGCCTGCTCATGTGCGTGTTAGCACTCGCTAGCAGGCTACAGTTTCTTTAAGGGCCGTACATGCATATGCTTGTTAGCTTGTACTCCACTTTGTTTATTATCACTCGTGACGAACGTTTCTGCTCTGTGTTGTGTTGTTGGCACCTCGCTGCCGCTGCACCGTCGGATGGAGACCGTTTTGTCTCGGAGGGTGCTTGATTTTGATGAGTCGAATCATTGCATTACTAATACTGTATTGCGTGTCGAATCATTGTATTAGTATATTGCGCGTTAGGATTGGAGCAGGTGGAACCGAATCACCCCCTCTCAAACAATTCAGTAAATTCAGACTCCTGTTGAGCTGATTTCACTCGGAATTTTTATGACCTCTCTCATGTCTCAACATCTGCATACTATCTGCCTGACTTCCCCTATAGCCATGGCCGTCTCATTGAGCCCTCAACATCCATCTAAATCACTCGTACACTTTTTTAACATCCATAAATTTCACCTGTACACTCCTCGAGCTCTCAACAGCCATCCATTTTTCACAACTCCAGTGCAGCGCCATACTGCTATCTCAACCACAAGCCAATGGCAGCACAGCTAGGACGACACCCCATCCACACACCCTGCCACATCAGTGTTTCCCCTGCCACGTAGCCCAAACAAAAAGGAGGCCCGCACCCAAAAGCCCACGACTCGCCGTCCCCGGGCCTCACACTATCCTCTTTTATCCCGCACTCACTCACTCCCCTTCGTCTCCAAAGGGATAGCAGCTCGCTCTGTGTGATGGCCATGGCGACCTCCACCTTCTCCCCGCGCCCGGCCTCACGAGCTGGCCCCCTCAAGCCCCTGCAGGCCGGCGCCAAGCCCCACTCACACTTCTCCTTCCCCCGCCTCCGCGCCGGCAGACTCGCCCGCGCCGCCGCCGGGGAGGCGCCTGTGGAGGTGGTCGAGGCGCCGCCCAAGGAGGTGGAGCCGACCCCTGCGGCATCGAACGGGTCTGCCGTCAAGGCCGAGGCTCCCTCGAAGGCGGTAGAGGTCGACGCCGCGCCGGTGCCGAGGTTCCGCGACGGGACACTTTTAATTCATATTAACTGACCCCCAAAAAATTGCATGCATGTGTTGTGCATGCTTGCCACTTGTAGATAGACTCGAACATTTGTTGGTTTGCTGCAATGAATGGGACAAACATTGGCTTCTTACAAGTGTGATACATCTTACTGACGTTGTGACTCCTAGGGAATACTGCAGTCAACTGATGCCATTTTTGTTTGATTCCAGAGGCCAGGAGAAGGAAATGGCTTGAAGATTATCCAGAGGCCACCAATACGGATGAGGCAGTTGTCTTTGATACTTCAATTATACCATGGTGGGCATGGATGAAAAGGTTCCACCTTCCTGAAGCCGAGAAGCTAAATGGTCATTCTCAAGCCCCCCTCTACTTGAATATGAACGTTCTCATTCACTTCAAACTACCGGTGCAAGGAGACAATTGTTGCATGGATTGTCCAATTTGTGCATTCAGACCCAAATTATTCCTGTCTAACGACATGACCTTTGTGCATGCAGGCCGTGCTGCCATGATCGGCTTCTTCATGGCTTACTTTGTTGATAGTTTGACGGGTGTGGGACTTGTTGACCAAATGGGCAACTTTTTCTGCAAAACACTGCTGTTTGTTGCTGTGGCTGGTGTCCTGTTCATCAGGAAAAATGAGGACCTTGACTCACTGAAGAAGATTATTGATGAATCGACATTCTACGACAAGCAATGGCAGGCAACTTGGCAAGAGGATTCCCCTGCTGAGCCGAAGAAGTAGCTTGGTCTTGCTATCCGAATGTTGTACTATGTTGTATTTCGATCTTCGGCTTTTTGTTTGCATGTTTAGTGAGGCTTGGAACATTTTGATAAAACTAATACCTACGTCTTGTATAAAGCACGAACTCACTTTCAGTACTAGAGAAGATTTACTGTTGGTACTTAGTTGAACTGCAATTGTTGGGCAAACAAAGGGAAGATGCCTGCCAATTTATTAAAAAAATATAATCTTCACTTGCAAATTGCAAAATAATGGTTCACCGCGGCGAGCATTTCTCATCCAAGAAGGGAACTTTTGTTTTCATTAGTATTTTTCTTTCCTCCTGGCAACACTGGCAACAATGAGTTTCATGTCACCAGGTTTACAATTTCTTCTGCTCCCTGCTAGAACTCTAGTTCCTAAATGAAAGTGCGTTTAACCACCCACAAGAAACAGGCCCTTCATAAAATTTTTACCTCCAGGCATTGCTTGTCGGTTTTTGCTGTATTATCCACCTTTCGGAATACACATGGCAAAATAGCTGCGACTGTCCTGGGGAAATCACAAACAAGGTAGTCCTGGTATCAGCTATGGCAATCATTTACATAATAATCAAATAAACGCTCTGTAGAATGCGTATGTGATCAAATAATGATACTCCACCTTCTCCCCGCGCCCCGCCTCCCGAGCTGCCCCCCTCAAGCCCCTGCAGGCCGGAGCCAAGCCCCACCCACACTTCTCCTTCCCCCGCCTCCGCGCCGGCCGATTCGCGCGCGCTGCCGCCGGCGAGGCGCCTGTGGAGGTGGTCGAGGCGCCGCCCAAGGAGGTGGAGCCGACCCCTGCGGCATCGAACGGGTCTGCCGTCAAGGCCGAGGCTCCCTCGAAGGCGGTAGAGGTCGACGCCGCGCCGGTGCCGAGGTTCCGCGACGGGAGGTGGGTCAACGGGACCTGGGACCTCAAGCAGTTCGAGAAGGGCGGCGTCGTCGACTGGGACGCCGTCATCGACGCCGGTGAGACTGATATTACCAATTGCCCCCATTCCTTGTCTGCTTGCTCCTGCTGCTAATGGCCTGTGCTAGACTTTGCCGGTAGTGTGAGCTAAGCAAATCACTAGAAACAAGTGTCTGCCTTGTACAATTGCATGTGGAGATCTGAATTCACGTGGTGGACTGGCGATTGTCAGTCCGCCATTGGATTTTTCTGGGCATTTGCTTGCCTGCTAGGTGGATGCGCGTGATGGGGAGGCATTTTTAAATATTGGGAGGGTAAAATGAAACCAAGTTCAAATTTCTACGAGGTCATCCTGTGCTTGCTTGCTGGGGATGCCGTAGTGTCAGGATGAGGAGGCAAAGATTTAGATGTTTACGCTATGAGTTGGAAGGGTTGTCTCATCCTAATCCTGTTGAGTGAGCACACTGCACATTAATCTCAGAGCCAGCAAACAACGAAATGTGGTTGTACAAATGTTACGCTTGTTGATAGAACATATGTAGTGTTCAGTGTTTATGCTGTTGTACAGTTACAGTTGCAGATATCACTTAGCTGTATGTTTAAGATGAGTTCATTCATAGTCGAAAGAGATGAGGATCTGTAAGGAAGGAGGGAGAAAACAGATCTGAGTTCCACTTCCACTAGATTCAGCTGATCACAAATTTGATTCACTTTTAATTCATATTAACTGACCCCCAAAAAATTGCATGCATGTGTTGTGCATGCTTGCCACTTGTAGATAGACTCGAACATTTGTTGGTTTGCTGCAATGAATGGGACAAACATTGGCTTCTTACAAGTGTGATACATCTTACTGACGTTGTGACTCCTAGGGAATACTGCAGTCAACTGATGCCATTTTTGTTTGATTCCAGAGGCCAGGAGAAGGAAATGGCTTGAAGATTATCCAGAGGCCACCAATACGGATGAGGCAGTTGTCTTTGATACTTCAATTATACCATGGTGGGCATGGATGAAAAGGTTCCACCTTCCTGAAGCCGAGAAGCTAAATGGTCATTCTCAAGCCCCCCTCTACTTGAATATGAACGTTCTCATTCACTTCAAACTACCGGTGCAAGGAGACAATTGTTGCATGGATTGTCCAATTTGTGCATTCAGACCCAAATTATTCCTGTCTAACGACATGACCTTTGTGCATGCAGGCCGTGCTGCCATGATCGGCTTCTTCATGGCTTACTTTGTTGATAGTTTGACGGGCGTGGGACTTGTTGACCAAATGGGCAACTTTTTCTGCAAAACACTGCTGTTTGTTGCTGTGGCTGGTGTCCTGTTCATCAGGAAAAATGAGGACCTTGACTCACTGAAGAAGATTATTGATGAATCGACATTCTACGACAAGCAATGGCAGGCAACTTGGCAAGAGGATTCCCCTGCTGAGCCGAAGAAGTAGCTTGGTCTTGCTATCCGAATGTTGTACTATGTTGTATTTCGATCTTCGGCTTTTTGTTTACCTGCTTAGTGAGGCTGAACATTTTGATAAACCTAATACCTACATCTTGTAAAAAGCACGAACTCACTTTCAGTACTAGAGATGATGTTACCGTTGGTACTTAGTTGAATTTGAATTGTTGGGCAAACAAAAGGAAGATGCCTGAAAAAAAAAAATACCACATGCAAGTTGCAAAACAATGGTTCACCGCAGCGAGCATTTCTCATCCAAGAAGGGAACTTTTGTTTTCATTAGTATTTTTCTTTCCTCCTGGCAACACTGGCAACAATGAGTTTCATGTCACCAGGTTTACAATTTCTTCTGCTCCCTGCTAGAACTCTAGTTCCTAAATGAAAGTGCGTTTAACCACCCACAAGAAACAGGCCCTTCATAAAATTTTTACCTCCAGGCATTGCTTGTCGGTTTTTGCTGTATTATCCACCTTTCGGAATACACATGGCAAAATAGCTGCGACTGTCCTGGGGAAATCACAAACAAGGTAGTCCTGGTATCAGCTATGGCAATCATTTACATAATAATCAAATAAACGCTCTGTAGAATGCGTATGTGATCAAATAATGATATACTGTAATACAGAACATGTCACTGCGCTCATCCAAGAAGATTGCCCAAAGCGAACCTTTAAAAAGACAGGGAGCATAGCATGTTGGTTGATGGTGAACTGTTTACATACTATTTGCTTTGATCTGGCATGGAGTTTAAATCAGGCATGACACGGCTGAATTCGGACCTGCAACCAAAGCACAAAATGAACCCCTTCACGTCTTGGTAACCATCCAGAATTTATGATGACAGAGGAAAACAGTAACAACTAAGAAACAATGGGTATACATCATTTTGCAACCCACTAAAATGTACAAACTGCTGCTCCGGACTTAACTTCTGCAGGAGGTTATAAGTTTTGCAACAGGTAATAAAACATTGAGATGCTTTCAACTGTGTATAAGGTTGGTACAAATTGGAGGCGAGGAATGACGGTGCATGTGAGGATGTAAATGTTCAAGTAGAAAGTAACTAAACTTGGTAAGCAACTAATTGTTTCTTTCCTCCAACTAAGGAGCAAGCTCAGCACATGTGACCCTCTCATCAAAGTTCAGGAACAAAGAGGCTAAATGAGATGAAGGGGAAGGCAATACGACAACATTGACCATAGCAAAGAAATCATATATACTTTCAAACATAGGAAACTGGATTTATCTCAAGAAAAAAGAACAGAACACCAGATTATTCGGATTAAAAGGTACCAAAAGAGCTCTTCATAGGGAAACACTCAAACATATGACTTACCCACAGGTTGAACACTTCTTTTGATTCTTGCAGAATATTGACAAGCATACTGAACAGACATATCCCATGTCGATTGTCTTCTTATGGCAGAAACATCTACAAATCAGTAAAGCAATGTTGATCATCTGTCTGTATTTAATGCCAGCATACTATACAAACTCAATTTTTCAGAAAGATTAAAATGAAACCCTAGATTGATAATGTGGACAGGCCTTTTGACTTGGTTGCAAATTCTTCATAAAGAAAGATCTAAAGTATTGATGCTTAATAGAGAAAAATTAGAGGCACATACGAAGCACGAAAGTCCACTCCGAGGGTCTTAGGAAGACGCAGAAATGTTCTCGAATGCAAATCGGTTGCAAACACCGCCTGCATTGTTGTTCGAGTTTCTTGATGAGCTTTTGCAAATTAATAAATTTGACAAAAGAAAGAAGCCCACATAAAGGTATTTATGTACAAACAAAGGAACCTGGCTCAAAACAAAATGAAATTCCAGTAACAATTTATCCAGTTAGAATGATATTGCCAGAGCTAAAGTGAAGGATATTAACATAACAAGTGGATCCCAGTTCAGTCTACCAGGCATGTACTAATTCATGTAAGTAATTTTAATACATGTTAACAACATCTAATGTAGAACAATGAACAGCCAAGCTAATCACAAGGGATTCATAAGTTCCCAATAAAATTCTAGAGCCCTTAAGGGCAATTCACAGTTAAAGAAAAACCAAAAGGCTAAAGATCCTTATATATTTATGCTATTCCCCCTTTTAGAGGTTAGATTCAGCATATCTGCTCAATTTTGGCTAATATTTTGTTGCTATTATGTGAACACAAAACATAATATGACCATTGACCAATTAAAATATTTTTTCAGAATAAAGGGCCACAACAGGAAATATATAAAAAAAAGTAACCTCAAAGGTAAAAGATTGGACTACAAACAAAGATGTATGAGTAGCAGCAGTAGGAGCTAGAAAAACTTACAGCAAGATATTCAAACAGACCATTTAGTTCTTGAGGCTTCAAATAAACTCCTCCTGTTATGTACGAGGCCTGAGAAATGAGGTACAGTAACCTGTCAGCAATGAATGTCGTGATGGCAGCACAGGTGGTTGAAGACTTGATCAGTGAAATCTCAAGAGGGCACTATTGGAGAATTACCTGCTGTAAGAAAGCAGAATCCCGGGTTCCGACAATGCATGAATCAACTGGAACCTAAGAGATTTGTAAATTCTTCCAGTCATTATGTGATAGTAGTTAATTTGCCTTAAAACAACTCAACTATTAATGCATGTGTTTATAGGCGTATTTTGAATGATTCATTACTTATTATGAACCCACTACAAGCACCAAACTTGAAAATCAATAACACGGTGATTGGCCAGTAAAGCTAAAGCGTCAAAACATCACAATGTCAACGGATAAAAGGATTGGTGTGGTACCATGGAACGCTGAGCAGAAAATATTGAATTCATGACTGCCACATATCTGCACATGCATTTGATTTAAGTGAAAATTCTGTCCTGATGAAGTTAAAATTTTATTATAATAATAAATGAAGGGTGTGTGTGTACTGTTCGGGTCCATCTTGAGAACCCTGCAGGCACAAAATCTGTATAACGTGTTAGTATCATCAAACGCTACTCAAAATAATACATGAGAACAGCACACTCACCCGAGGTTGCGGATGCCGGGTCCCAGAACGGAAAATCCTCTGTATATCTAATCATCCTTCAAGTTAAGCAACACAAATGCAAAGCAAAATATGTGAATGTGCAGAAAGTCAAACCACAGGATACAGCACAATGCAAGGGACAACGCCCCAGAGAGCAGTGATGCAGCATTGTCAGAACCAAGCGAACTATTGCCCGTAGTAGCAAGGGCATCTTGCTCGATGAACTCCTTCACCTTGTCTTTTGTCTTGTCAAAGGTGGCTGCGACACCAGCACCACCCGAGGCAGTGGCATTGCTGGAATCAAAGATGTATGCACAGGAGCTGACACCCGCGGCGATGACGACCACGCGGTTGAGGTGGTTCAGCAGCAGGATCGAGTTCACGAAGTGGACAAGCTGCAGGCATAGAGAGATGGCAACCTCCATTAAGTGGGACTTCAAATTCTGTGAGGCCGAAATAAAATTAGTTAGACCAGATAACAACTGGAAACAAGACTTCTATGCTAAAATTTCCGTTGAAAATCCGGGACGGAAGCAGATAGAAGGAATGAAGCAAAGGGAGAGTTAGGGTTGCATACGTGCTGGAAGAAGTCGGCGAAGGGAAGCGCGGCTTCGGCCCAGAAGAAGGGGTTCGTGTCGACGACCACCACGACGAGGCTGACGTCATCTGCGCGAGCCGGCGGGATGCACCGAGAGAAGTTCCAGTTGCGTCAGCTAAAGCGGCGCGGAGCTGAGGAAGAAGGGGATGCGGGAGGGAGGGAGATGGTTGTGCGTGGCTCACCGGCGTAGAGCTTGGAGTGTGACGAGGTCATGGCCGTATACGGAAGAGGAGGTTCGCGGATCGGCGGCGACGGCTCCGGAGACGAGAGGTACTCGGAATAGCCGGCGGGGACGGGAGCGGCGGCGCCGGGGGTACGAGGCCTGAGAAATGAGGTACAGTAACCTGTCAGCAATGAATGTCGTGATGGCAGCACAGGTGGTTGAAGACTTGATCAGTGAAATCTCAAGAGGGCACTATTGGAGAATTACCTGCTGTAAGAAAGCAGAATCCCGGGTTCCGACAATGCATGAATCAACTGGAACCTAAGAGATTTGTAAATTCTTCCAGTCATTATGTGATAGTAGTTAATTTGCCTTAAAACAACTCAACTATTAATGCATGTGTTTATAGGCGTATTTTGAATGATTCATTACTTATTATGAACCCACTACAAGCACCAAACTTGAAAATCAATAACACGGTGATTGGCCAGTAAAGCTAAAGCGTCAAAACATCACAATGTCAACGGATAAAAGGATTGGTGTGGTACCATGGAACGCTGAGCAGAAAATATTGAATTCATGACTGCCACATATCTGCACATGCATTTGATTTAAGTGAAAATCATGTCCTGATGAAGTTAAAATTTTATTAGTATAATAATAATAGAGGGTGCGCGCGTACTGTTCAGGTCCATCTTGAGAACCCTGCAGGCACAAAATCTGTATAACGGGTTAGTATCATCAAACGATACTCAAAATAATACTACATGAGAACAGCACACTCACCCGAGGTTGCGGATGCCGGGTCCCAGACCGGAAAATCCTCTGTATATCTAAACATCCTTCAAGTTAAGCAACACAGTTGCAAAATAAAATACATGAATGTGCAGAAATTAGAACCACAGGATACAGCACAGAGCAAGGGACAGCGCCCCAGAGAGCAGTGATGCAGCATTGTCGGAACCAACCGAACTATTGCCCGCAGTAGCAAGGGCATCGTGGTCGATGAACTCCTTCACCTTGTGTTTTGTCTTGTCAAAGGTGGCTGCGACACCAGCACCACCGGGGGCAGTGGCATCGCTGGAATCAAAGATGTATGCACAGGAGCTGACACCCGCGGCGATGACGACCACACGATTGAGGTGGTTCAGCAGCAGGATGGAGTTCACGAAGTGGACAAGCTGCAGGCACAGAGAGATTGCAACCACCATTTCGGTGGGGACGAAATAAAATTAGCTCGACCAGGGAACAACTGGAAACAAGACTTCCATAACAAAATTACCGTTGAAAATCCGGGACGGGAGCAGATAGAAGGAATGAAGCAAAGGGAGAGTTAGGGTTGTATACGTGCTTGAAGAAGTCGGCGAAGGGGAGCGCAGCTTGGGCCCAGAAGAAGGGGTTCGTGTCGACGACCACCACGACGAGGCTGACGTCATCTGCGCGAGCCGGCGGGATGCACCGAGAGAAGTTCCAGCTGCGTCAGCTAGAGCGGCGCGGAGATGGTGAAGGGGATGCGGGAGGGAGGGAGTTGGTTGTGCGTGGCTCACCGGAGTAGAGCTTGGAGTGTGAGGATGTCATGGCCGGCGACGGGAAGAGGAGGCTCGCGGATCGGCGGCGTCGGGTCCGGA
>LAPY01000617.1:155899-171337 GCA_000970635.1 Eragrostis tef
TGGCGGCTGGCTCCCGACTAGGCGACTATTTTGGTGTGACCGATCGTGATTATTCTCCGCCACGATACAAATATTTACACATAGCACCCTAGTTCGGATCGCGACTATTCTCCGCGATCCAACTATTTACAGATAACCCCCTATTCGGATCGCAATTATTCAAATATTTACATTTAGGCCAAATTTGGTCCGCCGTTCTCGCCGCCGGCGCCAGGCGACATGTACTTGCCTGTCTGGCCGGTGACGCAAGTGGATCGCTGGTAGCACGTGCCACCTCCTTGTTCCCCTCCTTTTCTCCGCCTGATCATACATGCTCCGCTCCTCCTCTACTTCTCCAACTCCGGCGGCTGTGGTTCGGTTCCTCAACGGAGCTCATGGCGAGAGATGCCTCCCCCCTGCTGGATTGAAGGCAGAGGTCGCACCATTTTGTCCGAGTAGGTTCGTTGCAGCAGAGATTTGGATTTGATTGTGGTCTAAGGGGCCGATTGGTTGCTTGGTTCCAGCCAAGCCAGGCTCTCGGCATGCAACTTCCGCGAGATTGGTTGCCTGCGCGAGCGGCCGAGCCAGGCTCCCGCGGTGCAAGATGCCCCTTTGAGCCAGGCCCGCTGGAGAAGTAGTAGAAATCAAGCGTTTCCGCCGGCGCGAGCGCACGAGCTGCATCGGTGCAGAGAGCAGCGGTGCAAAGCATCCAAGCAACCAATCAATTTCCCTGCTGGACTTCCTACATGCGCACAGGTAACCAATCAATGGGCCGCCTTTGCATGGCTGCAGCCTGGCCACGGAGAGCCTGGCTCAACTGGTGCGATGCAGGACGAGGCGTGCGGAAACCAATCGCGCCCCAAAGCTCAAAGTCAAATAGTCTGTGCTTAAGCCACCATGGAGGTGGACGCCAAGGAAAACAAGATAATGTCTATTCTTTTCATGGTCCAGCCGTAGATACTCATACAAGAGTCTTCTTAAGTTTGCACCAAGTTAACTGTTTTCAGCATTGAAAAAGTTATCTATGTCCAAGGCATCGCCCAATACGTTTGCCATCTCGTCCATCAAACTGTATGCAAGCCACTGATGACATTCACCCTCTAAATGCTGTTTTGTACTCACTAGCTCTTAAATCTGTTCAATATGCTAATATCTGATTTGCAGTTGCAGCCATGTACATTCCTGGTCTATAAACGGAGCTCCAGTTTCACCTCATCGTCCCTACCAGTAAGAGTAGGCTATTCTATGGTCTTGAAGTTCAGTCATGCAGGATTTGAGAAAAAAAAAACTCAGCATTCCCACATATAGACAAGATCGTGCCATGGTCAGATAACTCTCCTAGTCACCGTTGGGCAATAGAGTCACTCGAAGGAGTCGGAGAGCAATTGGCCCTCGTCGCTCCCGCCCCGGCGCGCGGACATGGGCGACTTGAGGAAGCTCGGCGTGCTTGGCCTGGACGACACCCCCGACGCCTTCCTGCCGCCGCCGGCGCTGCCGCCCATGGACAGAGTCCTCGTCACGTTCTTGATGTTCTTCGGCGGCGGCCTGGCCATCGGCGACGCGTCCCGCTCACCCGGGCCCTGCAGCCGCCGTTGGTCCTGCAAAAACAGAAAAACGTGTTGGAAAAGTCACAATCCGTCGTCGATCATCCAATAATCCAAGATTTGATTTGGTACCCTTTGCCTCTTCCTCTCGTGCTCCTTCTCCTTCCTCGTGTTGCTGTAGTCCTCCAGCATGTCCAGCAGCCCCTCCTGCATTTATTTGCCGGTGAATCAGCACATTCACATTCCTTGGTCCAAGAAGATTGGAGTTCATCTGTCAAGTTTTTTTTTTATCACAGTTCATCTGTCAAGTTAGTAGCAAAGAAGACATACGCCATCGTACTCGAATCTGGTGCCTCTCTCCTTCTCCCAAGCAATGACCTTCGCGGTCAGAGATTCCACCATTGCTGCACCCCCACAAAGTAACACGAAGACATCAGTTTTCGCTCCACACCACCGATCAGTGTATTTTCTCTTAATGTGGAACAATCATCAGTGATTTCTTCAGGTTGGTCAAGAACAGAGGATAAAATTTTCGATTACCGGGCATTTTGCTGACCACTGCGCGCGCCTTCTCGGCCCGCTTCAGCACGAGGTGCGTGCCTTTGCCCACATTGTATCTGTTCTCGTTCTGGAAACCGCAAGCACGAAAACGTTCAGCAACAATTTTGAAGTTCATCAGAAAAAAAGGAGAAAAGTTCAAAACTCTCTCGTACTCTGTTGTACTCGTCGAGCCAGGACTCCTCCTCCAGTGCCGCTTGCCATTTGTCCATCCGCTCAAGAACGTCCTTTCTGCTGAACTCCAAGTCCCTGGCCTCCGAGATCTGAGCTTCCAGCCGCTCGCCGCGAGCACGAACAAATTCAGTAACTATTTTGGAGTTCAACAGAGAAAAAAAAAAGGAGGAAAGTTCAGAACTCTCTCGTACTCTGTTATACTCCTCGAGCCAGGACTCCTCCTCCAGTGCCGCTTGCCATTTGTCCATCCGCTCAAGAACGTCCTTCCTGCTGAACTCCAAGTCCCTGGCCTCCGAGATCTGCGCTTCCAGCCGCTCCAGGATTAGAGACCGTTCAGCATCTGCAAAACACCGTGTCACCTTCTCGTGCATGCCTCAAGGAACAGAGGCTCATTATCACTGACAAGGTTCAGAGTACACTCTCACTGACAATTACAAATTTGGCTGCTGATATATACCGCTATCGATGGCGTCGAACATGAGCACCGTGTCACCGCCGTCTTCCTCGGGCAAGCGCGCGCGTCGCCGGATCTCCTTGAGCTCGTCGTACTTTTTGAGGACGAGGTCCTTCATCCGGGACTCCTTGAGGTTCTCGAGCCTGACCACCTCCGCCTCGACATGGTGTATGAAGTCGATGGAGAGGGTGCCGGGCTGGGTGATCTCGTCCTCGGACGCGGCGATGTTGCATGCCACGCTCTGGAACCTGCGTTGTTCCTCCGACGGCGTGTCCATGAGGTGCCACAGCTCCAGCATGCTGCCCACCAGGTCTTGCAGCTGCATGCATGCCAACCAAAATGCCACACCAGCTCGATCAGCTCTGGTTTCATCATACAACAAGACAGAAATCAAACGGGGAAGTACGAATCCTGAAGCGCACTGATTTGATTCCTCAGGTGTGACAATATATTTTGTGAATCTCTCACCTTCTGCATCCGATCCCGTTTGATTTCTCTCAGCCTCTCGATCTCCGAGGCCAACATTGCCATTGCGCCATCGCTCATGTCGCCTGCCTGCTCTTCTTTTCCACGAACATAGACGAATTCTCTGGGATCCATGCCGAGAACTAATGACGACGAACGGAGCAAATCTCTCAGCTCTGCCACCTTCCTGGTGCGACTTTCCTGAAGAAACAAGAATTTTGTCAGAAGAAGCCAATCAGTTCAAAATAAAATTTCTTCAGGATGCTAGATTTCAGTCTCATGCAAAATTCATCGGAAGACCTTCTCCGTTTGCAGATTCTGCAGCTGCGCTCTGAGCTCCTCCAGCTTGGACAGCGTCAGGTCGGAGGCGTCGACGGCGACGTGAGGCTGGTGGCCGCCCGGGCTCATCTCCCTGCCGCCGCCTCTCGTCTCGCCGCCGCCGCATCTCCGCCAGCTCCGGCGCGATCAGGCCCAGCTCCTCCTTGAGGTTCCCCGTGCCCTGGATAGTATTTACATTGTTTCACATGCAATGCATCCTTGTCATCATCAAGCTGTCAGACACGACACGTGGACACCAGCCAGCCACTGGCATACGGACCTTGAGCGAGGAGCAGGCGGTTTGCACGGTGGCCGGCGGGGCACCGCCAGCTCCCGCTTGAGCTGCGCGCGGTGCTGCCGGACCTGCTCCACCTTGGTCCGGTACACGTTGAGGCAGTCCTCCTCCAGCGCCTGCAGCATCCCACGCCGCTCATCCTCCGCCTCACCGATCTCGTCCCACATCTCCTGCAAGAAAAACACACGGGTGAGTGAGTGATCGCCATTGATGGAGGAGGCAGGCGATCGAGAGGTCGATGGCGACTCAGGACGCACGCACCCCTAGCTCGTGCAGCAGCTCCTCGCGCCGCGGCTCCATCTGGAACGGGAACAGGATGGCCCTCAGCTTCAGGGACAGCGCCATTGGGATCCTCGCCTCATGCTTTCTTCCTCCTCCGGCGACGAGCAGCTCAAGGGCGCGGCGGCAAACCCGCAGGACGCCGGAACGCGACGTGAACGATGGAGGGACGACAGCACGACGCGGCGACCGGACCGCTGCAGGCACGAGGCATGGCAGGGACGGATCGCAACTGCATCAGGAGAGAAGTGCGGCCAAAAGAGAGGGACGTGCAAGTTTGAGTAGCCCAAAAATAGGATGACACCAACGCACCAAAATGAAAAATAACGGTCTCTCTCAAAAAAAGATAACATTTTGTTTTTTCTCCTTTTGCTTATTTGTATTTCCTTTGGAACAGAAGAGATAGATAAAATGTTAATAGTACCACGGACTATTTCAGATGTCTTATAAAACATCATATAGACAATTTCCTATAAATTAATTCACTCCAGTAGTCCAGTGTCAAACAGAAACAGCCCGGCAGAGAAAGTTACCGGCACGATTTTGTTTCTTTCCGACGGGAACTAATTATTTGACTGTTCTGTAGACCCCGTCCGGGCTTAGCAGATCAACAACGCATGCTGGCTAAATTAGCTGACGGCGTCAATGGTCTCTGGGTCGCCATCTGCCTGCATCTCTCTCGCTGTCTCCGCCGACGACGACGGCGCGTGCGCTGCCTTGATTTCTTCACGCGGAGTTGGACTCGAGTCGCCGTCCGCGCAAGCCTAGCCTAGCTAGTTACAACACGACGGACTGAAGCTGACAGCAACGACGACGTCGTCGATGGCGACGACGAGAAGCTTCGTAGGTTGCTTGCACCGCGTGCATGGTCAAACCAGCAGATATCCATGTTCAATTCAACGTACACGTACACACGCGCTCAACTCTCGGAGAAGACGCCGATGTGTTTTTATTTAATTTGATTGATGATGGATGGATTCCGACAAAGAGGCATCTGTCAGATATCACCACCGGTATATACTTCATTCCTTCAGGAACATAAGATATCAACATATATCATCCAACATATCAATAATGGAACATTATAATACATGAGTATAAAAGTTCTAAGGGATTTGTGGAAAATCTAGCTAGGAGAAGCACAACATGTACAAGTGGGAGCTCTTTTGAGGAGAAAGAAAAATAAACATTTTCTTATGTGTCGCACGTGTGTGTATGGTGATTGATAAAGACGGAACTGCCTGCATATATAAGAGCTAAAGAAAAATGTTGCTTTGTGAGCCAGGGCCTTAGGAGTTAGGAGTGGACCATTGGATCATAATTCCGCAAATGTACGCGGAGTACATTTATAGTGAACAAAAAAAATGTATGGTTATCGATCTATTGTTTATGAAATATGACTGACAGCCTAATTTAACACTTGTATAACCTAGAAAATTTGACGTAGCTATTTTTTTTGTCTATACTATAGGTTGGAGTTGGAGATACATAATCTCTATGATAACATTTACTTGGGGCTATGGGTGGTATTTTTACGTATAAAGTGCACATTTGATCAGAAAAATCGTCCTGCTTAATTCTCGACTATGAGGAATTTGGTCGCACAAAGAAAAACAATGGGGGAAATTTGTCCATTCTATAGTACCACTGACTTTTTCCTCGTATAACTTCGTATAATACATTTTGTTTTTTCTCCTTTTGCTTATTTGTATTTCCTTTGGAACAGAAGAGATAGATAAAATGTTAATAGTACCACGGACTATTTCAGATGTCTTATAAAACATCATATAGACAATTTCCTATAAATTAATTCACTCCAGTAGTCCAGTGTCAAACAGAAACAGCCCGGCAGAGAAAGTTACCGGCACGATTTTGTTTCTTTCCGACGGGAACTAATTATTTGACTGTTCTGTAGACCCCGTCCGGGCTTAGCAGATCAACAACGCATGCTGGCTAAATTAGCTGACGGCGTCAATGGTCTCTGGGTCGCCATCTGCCTGCATCTCTCTCGCTGTCTCCGCCGACGACGACGGCGCGTGCGCTGCCTTGATTTCTTCACGCGGAGTTGGACTCGAGTCGCCGTCCGCGCAAGCCTAGCCTAGCTAGTTACAACACGACGGACTGAAGCTGACAGCAACGACGACGTCGTCGATGGCGACGACGAGAAGCTTCGTAGGTTGCTTGCACCGCGTGCATGGTCAAACCAGCAGATATCCATGTTCAATTCAACGTACACGTACACACGCGCTCAACTCTCGGAGAAGACGCCGATGTGTTTTTATTTAATTTGATTGATGATGGATGGATTCCGACAAAGAGGCATCTGTCAGATATCACCACCGGTATATACTTCATTCCTTCAGGAACATAAGATATCAACATATATCATCCAACATATCAATAATGGAACATTATAATACATGAGTATAAAAGTTCTAAGGGATTTGTGGAAAATCTAGCTAGGAGAAGCACAACATGTACAAGTGGGAGCTCTTTTGAGGAGAAAGAAAAATAAACATTTTCTTATGTGTCGCACGTGTGTGTATGGTGATTGATAAAGACGGAACTGCCTGCATATATAAGAGCTAAAGAAAAATGTTGCTTTGTGAGCCAGGGCCTTAGGAGTTAGGAGTGGACCATTGGATCATAATTCCGCAAATGTACGCGGAGTACATTTATAGTGAACAAAAAAAATGTATGGTTATCGATCTATTGTTTATGAAATATGACTGACAGCCTAATTTAACACTTGTATAACCTAGAAAATTTGACGTAGCTATTTTTTTTGTCTATACTATAGGTTGGAGTTGGAGATACATAATCTCTATGATAACATTTACTTGGGGCTATGGGTGGTATTTTTACGTATAAAGTGCACATTTGATCAGAAAAATCGTCCTGCTTAATTCTCGACTATGAGGAATTTGGTCGCACAAAGAAAAACAATGGGGGAAATTTGTCCATTCTATAGTACCACTGACTTTTTCCCTTCCTTTGGAGCAGATTCTACCACTATGACTATTAGCTAGGTATTGCTGAAGAGGAGTTAGTATTTAACCACGAGGCCATTAGGTGGAAGAATGTATAAGATAATGTTATCGTCATACTTTCCAGGGAGGACACTAGTGGGAAACACGGGAAAAAGGATGAGAAAGCTAGATGATGTACTTAACTGATTGTTTGTTGACTTGAGTCGGTCGGGAAATAACCTCTTCAAGGTATCGGAAGCTCACTCTGGGCGTCGTAAGCAAGAAATCTTCTCGCTCCTAGCTGTCACGGTCAGGAAATATGCATGGCGCCTTTTTAAGAAGAAAATCTGGCATCAAAATTTGATGTTTGAAGCTAAAACCGATGCAACAATTTAGGGACCAAATCATAGGCAACAATAATAAAAATGATTTCAACCCTTTTTGTTAATTGTGATAGTTCATGAAACCATGGTAATAATAGGACAACGACACACACACTTTAAGTTTAAAAAGCTTGAAAATAGGGGCTATTTTGACCAAGACTGCTTCCAAGGAGGGATCCAGGCGCATGGAAGTCAGAAGAAGCTATAGTGACGATAAGACAGGTGCTGATGAGTATCACCAAGAGTATCTTGACAAGACTGAAAGGGAGTTGGGAAAAAGGATTAATTTGGTTAAATCAATTCGGTAGTCATGCTTCTCTTGCTCGGCGGTGGTGGACAACTGACCAAGATAGCGCTGTGATGCAGAAAAAATACTATTAATTAGTCTTCGTGTAATTGTGGGTTCTTAAGTGGCTGCAGGTAAGGAACCACTGGAGATGGTCCTAGACACTCCTTGGTGGAGTAGATAATCAAATATTATTAACTACTCTTTGGAGTAGTAGTTTCTTCAGAGACCGTGCCTAAATTTGAAGAAAATTTATTATAGGATTCAATGAGCAGACATCTTTCCGGTTAATATTATAAATCAGGAATGATCCCTTGCTCACATACCATAGTGATAACTTGAATCTCTGAGCCGCTATCATAAAGTCCAGTCCACCGTGATGCAACCCAAGCAACAAAAGTGTAGCATCCTTCAACAAACAAAAACCGGACTATCTTTTGTGTACGTAGAGACATCAAATGAGTCTTATAAGGGAGGTTGTGAATTTTGGTAACTTCTTATTTGGGAGTTCACCAAAACACACTGGACTAACAAATATCACTTGTCATTAAAAAAAATAACTTAGTACGCAGAGTCAAATTCTGTAACAACAACGGGAAAAAAATCACAAAAACAAATTAAACGGCGAGAGAGGAAGGAGCGAGAGGGGTTTGACAATTGGCAGTTTGACCGCTTGACCAACGGCATCGCCCAAGTCATCGTCACCTCTGTCTGTCCTCCCTCGCTGTGGCTGCCCCTCACCTTCCTCTTCACCTTCCTTCCTCCTCTCCTCTCCGCCCCACCGCGCCAACCAACCGAGCCTCGCTGCGACTCCTATATACCTCGCCTGCCGCGCGCCCCACACGCGTACAGCCATATGCGTAGCTCCCAGCCCCAGAACCCCGGCCTCTGCTTCTCCGCATCCGCCGCCGACGGCCCGTCCAAGGAGGAGAAGAGGAAGCGCCGCGGCGCCGCGTCTCCGGACGGGCAAGGGAAGGCGGTTCGGGTGGAGTTCGGATACGACAGGGACTTCGAGGCGCGGTACGAGGTGGGGAGGCTGCTCGGCCATGGACAGTTCGGATACACCTTCGCCGCCACCGACCGCGGCTCCGGGGACCGCGTCGCCGTCAAGCGCATCGACAAGGCCAAGGTAGGATGCCTGCCTCTTCTCTGTTTTATCTAGCTGTTTCGTGGTAAAGCTGCGATTTTTCGATGGTTTCGATTGATAAGTGGTATCGTCGATCGAGCCGACGGCCTTAAAGGATTTCGAAGCTTCGAAGGGAATCCGGTGCAATTCCCAAGAAATCGATGACTTCTCAATTGGTTCTGAGGTTTAGGGGGAATATTATGCGTTTACTCGAGCAAATCAGTCACATTTTCAGTTGGTTTTCGTGCTCTGGCCGCTTGATTCAGCTAAAGTTCTCCACGTTTCGGTGCTTCTGATTCAGTTCGCAACATGTTTGCTGGTAGTTTCTATTTTTCCACATTTCGGTCCTATACTCTGTTTATTCGACATTTCGCGTGTTGTTATGTTCAGTTGCCAGTATATCCTTTTTTGGGATTCTGTTACACGAGCGAGTGAAAGTGCATTCAGGAATCTTGTGAGGGCCCTTTAGTTTGGCACTCGAGCTGCCTGGGCTATTTTAGGAATCAGGAGCGGTTCTCCAGCTCAGTAGCTCACTTCTGGAAATGGCAGAGGCAGTATCTCTGGAACGGCAAAGATGCTTTTCAGTTGGCTATTCATGAAAACTTTATATGTGCTATAGCATTCATTCCGAGAGGACAGTGCTGGGTTTGTTGTGTTACTACTTGTTTATGACTCTCGTTGTCAAGCATGCGTCAGTGCATCACGTCACCCGTGCAAAACACATTTCTTATGGGGCTTTGATTTTGCACGATTCCTGTTGCTGCCTTTGTTTGGCATCAATTTTTTGTTTGTTTTGCTAGATAATTTCAATGTTTGTGTATATGTCCTGTAGGTGTTCTATTAGGATCACTATGATTTGCTCCTCATAAGATTGGGGCTAGCCCTAGAAAGTTCCTGTTTAGGAAAAAGTCAAGATAGACAGTCATTGCCCACTTGCAGTGAACAACACTTCCTTGGCTTCCATACTATAGGTGCATGGCATTTTCCTTGGCATACTCAATTTGACCTTGCAACACATAAATCATCAACATTGTTTTGATCTCGTCAAATATTTTCGACCTTCTGTTGAATTGTGAGCGTTCCTTTATTGTCCTTTTGAAAATTTAAACCTCTGAAGAAACTGTCAATTTTGGGGGAACCTTCTATAATATCTGTAGAAAATTAGCAACATTGGGAATATGGATCGTTCTCTCTGTTACTGGAAGTTTGAAAGTGTGCCAAGAGGACTAGCCAAGTGATGTCCTTGTCAAAAAGGTACTGAATATCAACCTTGTGAAAAGTAGCCCTGTTACTGATGAGGAAACATCTCTGAACATCAGGGATGAGAATAGAGGACTTGGACGATGTTTGCTGATGATTTTGTAGTATATTTGAAAATTTGGGGAGAATTTTGATAACTCTTGTGTGATATGATTTGTTCGTAGCCAATACCTGTTTAGGCTGCAAGATTTGCAATATAAACATTAAATTTTATGAATAATGATCTAACCCTGTCCGGTTGTTGCATCCTTCAACCTTTCTTCATATACACAAACATTGAAATTATCAAGCAAAAAAAAAAAAAGATTGCCTACCTTCTCCCATTGGCTTAAGCTTTTGGGTTCATCTGGTTAGTGTGTTCACCCTAACATGGTATCAGGCCAGAGGTCTTGAGTTCAAATCCTGGTATAGGCGTTATTTGTGCCTCCATCCCTTTATTTCCACGTTTGCGCCTTTATCTCTGGCTGCACGTGAGTGGGGCACCTTCTCCTATTGGCTTAAGCTTTTGGGTTCATCTGGTTAGTGCTTTCACTCTAACAGCAGGCAGCCAGAGAGTTAGATGCCTGCTATGTATTTATTCATTACAATTGGGCCTAACATCATGTGGAACACCTGATTTATGGCAATTAAGATTATGATGTTGTATGACAGATGGTCCGTCCTGTTGCTGTGGAGGATGTGAAAAGAGAAGTGAAGATTCTTAAAGCACTTCAAGGACATGAGAATATTGTTAACTTCTACAATGCATTTGAGGATGATTCATATGTGTACATTGTTATGGAGTAAGTAGTTCCCATACTAGCTACTGCAGTCGGTATCAAGTAACTATGGAACTTGTTAGTGAACTAGTGAACTATGCAGTTATCTAGCAGCCATTTGTTCATTTCAAATTTGGTACTTGATGTTGTGTAGATTTTGCAGTGACCTTTTGCTATAGTAACCCCAAGCTTGTTTTTCTTGTTCCTAAATCCCAGACATTTAGTTTAATTCCAAAATATTGCGTATCCTATGTAGGGCGTAATAGTTGCATTCTCTATTCAGTTTTCAGAATGTATGGTCGCTCAAATCTACATTATGGACTCGAATGCAGTTTTTTATATGTCTGAAATCATTTACATTCAGAAGTCTTTGTTCTGCTGTTTTCTTGCCTTCTTGTTAGTTTGATGCACTTCTTACTGTATATAGAATCATCTACCACCAGTAGTCACCTAGGTAGCTTCTTTCTTCTGAAATTTAGTAAAGAAGGGCATACATGATGGTATCATTTCAAATGAATGAATGTTATAATGCTCCATAACCTACTCTTACCCTCTTTATGTTTTGCAGACTATGTGAGGGTGGTGAACTATTGGATCGGATTCTGGCAAAGTAAGATCAGATAGATTTTCCAACTCTTGTTTCATAGTTTCTAGAATTTTTGTGTTGTAAGATCACATTGCTGATTTTGTTGGTCTGCGTTGTTTGATTTCTGGTTGGATTTTCCTTTGGGCAGAAAAAATAGCCGTTATAGTGAGAAAGATGCTGCGGTGGTAGTGCGCCAAATGCTCAAGGTTGCTGCTGAGTGTCATTTGCGTGGGTTAGTTCACCGTGATATGAAGCCTGAGGTAGAAATTGAACACCTTCAATCTCTTTGCACATAGTATGCATTTGGTGATATTTCACTACTTCTCAGGTCATGTAAGACTACCTATTTTCCTTCCCAGAACTTCCTTTTCAAATCAACTAAGGAGGATTCACCATTGAAGGCAACAGATTTTGGTTTGTCGGACTTCATAAAGCCAGGTATCTGTTTGGGTTTCTGTGCATATTATTATGCAACCGGTGCATCTGACTGGAATGTGGAAGGGCAAGCCTACAATTTATCTAAACAATTCGTTGTTCAAAATGCATGATTGTAGGGAAGAAGTTCCATGATATAGTTGGCAGTGCCTATTATGTTGCACCAGAAGTATTAAAACGGCGCTCTGGCCCTGAGTCAGATGTTTGGAGCATAGGAGTTATAACCTACATTCTTCTCTGCGGGAGGCGGCCATTTTGGGACAAGACAGAAGACGGTATATTCAAGGAGGTAAGCAAACAACTGCTGGCAGTGCCTACTGGAATACTAGTGTATGACTTTATGAAATCATTCTCAATTTATGTTGCAATTCCTCTCAGTGTCTGAAATATGATAAATAATCATGTTTGTTTTGCCTGTAGTCTTTTGATACCATTGACGTAGTTAATACTTCTAGTCAGTTTAGAAATCAAACATACAGGGATGTTTAATCTTTATGCTCAACATGTACAAGATTTTAAACGATTTGGTTCCCTCTTTCAATCTACCACCAGCCATCAGTTTTCTTGCAAGTTAGATATCTTTGTACATCCAAATCATTAAATGAGCAATTGAGTAACAGTGTATGTGGTTTTCTACATTCTGTTCACTTTTTATTTTAGGTCCTAAGGAACAAACCTGACTTTCGTAAGAGGCCTTGGCCAAGCATTAGTCCAGGCGCTAAAGATTTTGTTAAGAGGTTACTCGTGAAGAACCCAAGGGCAAGACTAACCGCTGCTCAAGCTCTCTGTAAGTTTCAAGATAATTTCAGTAATTTAATAGCTCTAAATCGTATAACTTCGTATAATACAGCATGCCTTCGATCATCAATGATGATAATGTGAATGATGAATCTAAAAAGGCCCATGATTGTTCTATCTTGCACAGAGTTAAAAAACAAATTAACAGAACAACATACCGATTTTCTAGTACCAGATGTTGCATTTCTAAATTTGGAAGTCGCATAAAATATACACTCACAAATTCCTCCGTTCTATCTAATGTTTTAATGAGTGTAGACATCATGGCTTACTATTGTGCTTTTCCCCTGTTCTCGTGGACAATTATCTGATAACAGAAATATATAGTGTGTTAACGTGTGTGGTCATATAAGCCGCAATCAAATCTTGACATTTTGGCATTCTAGTGTCTGGATTATGAAAAAAATAGTAATGCACACATCATTTGTCAATATGCCATCTTCATTAATTCTTATTATTCTTGATATGTTTAGCACATCCATGGGTCAGAGAAGGTGGGGAAGCATCCGAGATCCCTGTTGACATATCTGTGCTATCCAACATGCGTCAGTTTGTCAAGTACAGCCGTTTTAAGCAGTTTGCACTAAGGGTAATTATTGTGGCCACAAACTTATTTGACGTATTATTATTTCCTCATTTTGTTCCTCAAAGTCTTTCTCTGGCATTCAGGCTTTAGCGAGTACCCTTAATGAGGAAGAGCTAGCAGATCTTAAGGATCAGTTTGATGCAATCGATGTTGATAAAAGTGGATCAATTAGTATTGAGGAAATGCGACATGTAAGTAATGTTTTTTTAGGAAAATACATATAATTTATGTTAGATTTTTAGCAGCCCTTTTAAAAGATATTCCTTCTCTTAGAGAAAATGCTTTACTTTAGTCTCTTCTTTCCTTTTTTTTGTGAATATTTTTTGTTTTCTTTTACTCGTCTTCTCTGTTTTCTCTTTCTCTTTTCTTGGTTTGTTTTTGTACTTGGACTTTGTCATTTTATTCTTCCTTGTAATATAATAATGGATAGCTCTCCTGCCAGTTCAAAAAAGAAAGTGTCTTCCGTCTTGGTACTAATGATCCTTGCATGTTTCAACAGGCCCTTGCCAAAGATCTTCCTTGGAGATTGAAGGGTCCTCGTGTGCTTGAGATTATTCAAGCAGTAAGTGTAGAGCTTATTTCTTTTCTTTTTATAAACAAATTTCCGCTTCCCTTTTGTTTCTGAGCAAATAGCTCGAATTATTTGAGGACATTGCTTAAACTGTGATCTTATTCTGTGGTAGATCGATAGCAACACCGATGGTCTTGTGGACTTTAGAGAGTTTGTTGCAGCAACTCTCCATATACATCAGATGGCGGAGCTGGACTCTGAAAGGTGGGGCATACGCTGCCAAGCTGCTTTCAGAAAATTTGATCTGGATGGAGATGGATACATTACGCCAGAGGAGCTTAGAATGGTAATTTTCTACTCGTATTTTGGTTTCGCTTGTTTGAGTGAATGAAGTGATTTACTACCTAAACAATATGATATCAGTATTTGCATACCCAGGATCATTGATTAATATTATCATTCCTTGACCAGCTTTTTTCGAGTTGGCCATTTCAGCATTGAAGGTTATTAATGAAACCAAATTAGCAGTATTCTCATTTGAGATTTTCTTTCAAGATGCAGCACACTGGCTTAAAGGGATCTATTGAACCACTACTAGAGGAGGCCGACATTGACAAAGATGGGAAAATAAGCCTGTCTGAGTTCCGCAAGCTCCTGCGAACAGCGAGCATGAGTAACATTCCCAGTCCAAGGGGGCCTCCAAATCCTCAGGTTTTGTGAACTGTGAAGCAGCCATTGGGGAGGAGCATCTAGGATGATACCTTACAATAGTCATGCGATTCTTTCTTCTTCTTTTGGTTTCTTTAGCGTGCCATGTGATGTGTTTTTGATTTTAGCATCCAGGTTATGTGCGCAGCATGAGATAAGTTCCGCAGTAAATATTTAGTATTTATAGAGGTTGAAGTCAAAATGGTAAAGAAGCCTTGTTCTCTTTCTTGTACAGTACTATGTAGTCCTGTATGTATGATTTGATTGTACTATCGATCACAATAAAATCGTCTGAAGGAGTGAGGATGTGCATATGCTCCTTGGTTTCGAATTTGGAAACCATTCATCGTGGGATTACATAATGTTGCGCGGCAGGGCAACTGAATTATAAAACGCATTTTTTTTCCAGGTATTCAGAACACGGGAGTTTGTCCAGATTCGTGCACGAAATGGTTAATTCATCCAGCTCTATAAGTAAAGTGGAGCGATAAATAAATCTCATCATCGATTCCAAGAATGAACTGTCAAATGTACCTTTTTTGTTTTGCCAAACAGTTTTCTGTAGAGTGCTATACTCTCCCTTCGGAAATTCATGTCATTTCCGACATGAACTTTGCACTGGCAGCAAGTAATGTCTTGTTGGAACGGCCTCATTTTCTGAACAGAGGAGTACATGTTTATTTCTGATGGGATTACAATTCTACTTTAAATGAGCTTTAGCATAATCCTCTCTTAATCCAGCAAATAGGTGAAATAAATAAACCAGGAAAATATGATGACAAGACATGTGTTTTCTTAAACAAAATTTAGAGAATGCTCATGCTCGTTTTCAAACGTATGGTAACAAGTTTCACTTGCCAGTCCATTGCAGCATAGGGAGAGCCAGATTGGTAGTTCAAAAAACTTCAGACAAGCAGAGCGTCTTCCCAGGTTCAATTCAATGCCGCTGCCAAGATTGGCGCCAAA
>LAPY01000617.1:171447-186240 GCA_000970635.1 Eragrostis tef
TCAATGCCGCTGCCAAGATTGGCGCCAACCCCCGCCACCATTCTCCACGCAGCGCTCCTCAGGGCCTCCTCTTCCTCCGCTTGCCGTCTGCCTCCGCGCCTCTCCTTCAACTCCCTGCTCGCCGCCGCCGCGTCCTCCCAGCACCCGCGCCTCCGCGCCCTTGCTCTCCCGGCCTTCGCGCTCGCGCACCGCTACCCCGATGCCGCCGGCTGCGGGCCACTTGACTCCTATGCCCTCTGCTCCGCACTCCGCTCCTCCGCCTCGGCGTCGGCAGCGGAGCCGCTCCACGCGCTCGCTGCCAAGTCCGGCTGGCTCGGGCGCGCTGGACGCCCGCAGGATGTTCGACGAAAGTTCCGCCAAGAACGGCGTCTTCGGGAATGCCGTTCTTGCCGCGTACATTGGCGCGGGGAAATGGGCATCGGCTCTGGAGTTCGCTAGGCTGTTCTATGAGCTTGGGCTGCTGGTCGATGGGTACACGATGACGGCTGGGGGGCGGGCGTGTGGGGGGCGCTGATCTGGGAATGCAGGCGCATGGTCATGCGATCAGGAGGGTGGGAGGTGTGGAGAGGGACGTGTTCTTGACCAGTGCACTCGTGGACATGTATGCTAAGTGCGGACTTGTCAGCCACGTGGAGCTGGTGTTCCGCCTAGCACATCAAGAGAATGCTTGCGGAGGTGATGTTGTGCTGTGGACAGCGATGCTGAATGCATATGGACGGAATGGACAGTGCAAGGAAGTTATCCGGATGTATGACCTGATGGTTTCTTCTGGTGTGCATCCTGATGAACTGGCCATGCTGGCTGTGCTCTCAGCATGCCAGCATGCTGGGGAGGTAGTCAAGGGGCTCAAATATTTTGAATCCATTCGCATGGACTACGGGTTGGAGCCCACCCCAGAGCACTATAGCTGTGTGGTCAACATGTTGTGTCGGGCGGGAGAGGTGGCCAAGGCGTGGGAGATTGCAACCCGGGACGGATGTGGAAGCAACATTGGTGTGTCTACATGGGGTGCACTGCTCAGTGCTTCCCGGGACTGCGGAAATGTTGGGGTTGGGAAAATGGCTGCTCTGAAGGCAATCGACTTGGAGCCTGCGAATGTGGGGATTTACACTGAGCTGTCAAATTTGTATGCGAGGGCTGGTCTGTGGGAGGATATTGACCAACTGCGGGAGGTGATGAAGGAGAAAGGATTGGAAAAGGATGTTGGGTTTACCTGGGTCGAGCATGGTTCCTGAAAGTTTACTTGGCTTGAATATGGAAATGCCTCATGTTTCTCTATATGACATCATGATTGGAGGAGGGAGGCAATTCCTCTTTTGGTAATGAATTCTTTTAGAGCTTTTTGGTAATGAATTTCTGCTATAATTGTAAGAAAAGAAAACCATGCCCACTTTCGGAGAAAAAGTCGGAAGTGAAGTGCCATCCTTCTCTTCTATCACCGACTTAGAAGTGTCTGGAGGAAGAAAGTGACTAAGTGAGACCAATATTTCTGCACGCCTGAGGTCATTTGAAATTGGAAAGTGTACAATCAATCAAATTATCACTCACCATAGCCTTGTATATATATGATGCACGCAGTGCATTTCAACATCCTGCCATGAATTTTTCAGATGGCAACATGACACCTTGGTTTGATAATTTTATATTTATATTGAAATGAACATAATTTTATCATGGCTGCTGCTATGTTACGCTTCCCATCAATTGAAATTGTTTCACCAACACCTTCTATAAGATTGGAAGTATCCAAGTTATTGACATTGGGCCATTTAATCATCTGCAGAACACAATGCTTCACTATGATGATTTATGAGACAAGGCAATCTAGCAAATCAGTCTTTGGAACATGGTCTTCTGCAACTCACACTCTTCTGCTTCGGACATCAGTTACGGGTTTCTTCTTTACTTTATTGAAAGATGTAATTACACTGGATACTCAAAGTTTGAATTTCCAAGTACCTCTACTTATTATACATCTCAGTGCATCACTGCTTTTTAGATTTTTTCTAGATTGCTGTTCTTCCTACGCTTTGTGCTCATTCTTGTTTATTTTCAAACTCGCCTTACATTTCATAGAATAGACCCACAGCTTTTATCTTCCTACTGCTTTTATGTTTTTTAAAACCTGGAAACAGATAGTTAGCTACGCCAAAAAAAGGAGGAGAAAAATGTGATTAGTTACCTAGACAAAACCAGTACTGAATGAACCAGTGGGCAGCCAGTTCAAATGATTAAAAAAATGATTTTTTTTCGTGAAAGAAATGAGGAGACACTGGTAGAAGATCTAAAGAGATACCTTAATTTTTATTCATATGACACGACCGAATTCATGTGAAATGCAACATGTTGCTTCCAGTGCATCGTTAACAATGCTGTATCTTGGAACACAAACAACATCCATCTGAAAGACATGAAAAGGAAGCAACAGTAGGAATCTCTCTTTTAGCAGTTAAAGCATGATTATTCAATTCGCCTTACGCAAGCAAAAGAGCATGCACATGTAACCAAAAGCATACCACCCTAAAGTTTTGGTCACTGTAAAAAAAAGAAGATGCTCATCTCCTTCCATTTTCTATAAAGAAAAAAAAAAGAAACAATGCTGTAACAACAGATTATTTTACTGCTTGAAGCTTTCTTGACAGATATATCTACTTGGGAACCTCACAATTTTGCCAAAATCAGTCATTCACCTTATTAGAGCTGACCTAATTTTAATTGCACTGGAAAATTATGTGTAAAACTTTCAGCAGAAGCCTGTAAGGAAACTGCTGCTCTTAGATCATTACATAAAACCAAAGAGAGGCCAGGCTGGTAACCTTTCCCTCAAATAATTCCTGCAGCTTCAGAACCTGGCCAACTCTAAACTTCACTTGGAGGGCAGGAATCAGATTGGAGGGGCAGAATCAACCTTAGTTTGGGAAGAAGGAAGGAAAGGAATGCATTCCAAGCTTGCACTCTTATTCTATTGAACTATATAAACTCCTGGGCTCCCTTACATCTTTTGCTAGGACACACGCTGCTTGCCCCTGCCTGTTGGACCGATCAAAAATGGGTGGTTCCTTTAGTGCCTTCAACAAGTTTGGTAATCCTCTATGAAGTATTCCTTTGTTTTGTTCTTATGTAATGTTGTTATCGTGATTTCATTATGTTCTTCCGTTTCACATTGTAACATTGTCAGTTTGTGCTCTCCTCCTCAGGACTCCCTGGATTGACCTCTGCAACTACCGCACAAGTTTATGAAAAGCATTTTAAGGACAAGGAGACTGGCGATTTTAAAGATTTCCATATTGCCTACATCGAGTTCTGCAAGTAGGCTTCCTGGTTCACTGTTGGTGCGCTTCATCTTTTTTCCGTTCTCGTCTCATGTTAACAAATCACTGCAGGTATTTCAACACTATAATGCCTGGCCAAGATTTCGATACTCCAACGCTCAAAGAGATTAAGGTAAGTCCATGGTCCGTTCATTTCACAATCTTATGTATACATTTTTGCGACATGGGACAGCAGTTGCATGTACTGTAGAAAGTTAAAACTACAAAGGAACATGCAGAAATTTTATGAGGAAGAATGGAGTCAACAAAAGACGGACGACCTGAAGAAGCAAAAGTTCTTCGAATACATGGAGAAAAACGTCAAGGAGGCAAACATGGGAGACAGCTTCTTCATAATGGCCGGCCTGGCTGCGCCCGCAGCTGCTGTCATCGGCAAGAGGGCCAGCGGGCACATCCCGTACGTCAAGAACATGAGGCTGGATCTGGTCCCCAACGTCATCTTCGTGCCCGTGTTCACTCTCGGGGCCATCGTCGCGGCCACCATGGCACAGATCAGCAGGAAAAGCACAGAGGCACAGGAGAAAAGTGCCGCCGAGAAGGACGAATCCAAAACAACTTAACCGTGTCACTGCTTGAAGCTTTCTTGACAGATATATCTACTTGGGAACCTCACAATTTTGCCAAAATCAGTCATTCACCTTATTAGAGCTGACCTAATTTTAATTGCACTGGAAAATTATGTGTAAAACTTTCAGCAGAAGCCTGTAAGGAAACTGCTGCTCTTAGATCATTACATAAAACCAAAGAGAGGCCAGGCTGGTAACCTTTCCCTCAAATAATTCCTGCAGCTTCAGAACCTGGCCAACTCTAAACTTCACTTGGAGGGCAGGAATCAGATTGGAGGGGCAGAATCAACCTTAGTTTGGGAAGAAGGAAGGAAAGGAATGCATTCCAAGCTTGTGCTCTTATTCTATTGAACTATATAAACTCCTGGGCACCCTTACATCTTTTGCTAGGACACACGCTGCTTGCCCCTGCCTGTTGGACCGATCAAAAATGGGTGGTTCCTTTAGTGCCTTCAACAAGTTTGGTAATCCTCTATGAAGTATTCCTTTGTTTTGTTCTTATGTAATGTTGTTATCGTGATTTCATTATGTTCTTCCGTTTCACATTGTAACATTGTCAGTTTGTGCTCTCCTCCTCAGGACTCCCTGGATTGACCTCTGCAACTACCGCACAAGTTTATGAAAAGCATTTTAAGGACAAGGAGACTGGCGATTTTAAAGATTTCCATATTGCCTACGTCGAGTTCTGCAAGTAGGCTTCCTGGTTCACTATTGGCGTGCTTCATCTTTTTTCCGTTCTCGTCTCATCTCAAATCGCTGCAGGTATTTCAACACTATAATGCCTGGCCAAGATTTCGATACTCCAACGCTCAAAGAGATTAAGGTAAGTCCATGGTCCGTTCATTTCACAATCTTATGTATACATTTTTGCGACATGGGACAGCAGTTGCATGTACTGTAGAAAGTTAAAACTACAAAGGAACATGCAGAAATTTTATGAGGAAGAATGGAGTCAACAAAAGACGGACGACCTGAAGAAGCAAAAGTTCTTCGAATACATGGAGAAAAACGTCAAGGAGGCAAACATGGGAGACAGCTTCTTCATAATGGCCGGCCTGGCTGCGCCCGCAGCTGCTGTCATCGGCAAGAGGGCCAGCGGGCACATCCCGTACGTCAAGAACATGAGGCTGGATCTGGTCCCCAACGTCATCTTCGTGCCCGTGTTCACTCTCGGGGCCATCGTCGCGGCCACCATGGCACAGATCAGCAGGAAAAGCACAGAGGCACAGGAGAAAAGTGCCGCCGAGAAGGACGAATCCAAAACAACTTAACCGTGTCACGCTCTAAAGTCGAGCACCAATTTCGTCACGAAAAATAATGAAGTCAGAATATGTATCTTTATCTTTTGTTATTATCCGCACAAGTGCATCAGTTGCAAACTTGCAAAATATATCATCACATGGCCGAAACAGTTATAAACTTGCACATGTAAATCGTAACATCCATAGACGTTTGCAAACATGTGCTGGTGACAACAGTTTCATAATCACAGGTTTAAACATCAATTTTGTTTATGAAGTGACGAAGCCTGATATACATGGCAAACGAATCAAGGTAGCCATCCAATGAGGCAACCCTATCCGAAAGAAAGGATAAAACAAAACCAAAAACAAGGAAAATCATTGAAATCAATTTCAAATACATTTTATCAATTCCTGCAAGTTTCAACAGGACTTGTCTGTCTTCTTATAAGAGGTTCATAATTGCATTTCAAACTCCATCTGTAAGCATGAAAGACACTGATAACTTGCAGAATCAGGAGCCAATCAAATTCTGATAAAGACCAATTCATGCTCTGTATACCACTTCACAAAAATATATGGCATTCCTGCCTTAAGGTATGTTACAGTCAGATTTAGATGAGCACACGAAGAAAGATAAATGTACTACGATCTCTCGCACATGACAATAGCTCGGGATACCGAAGGTAGCAGCACCCATTGCAACCAGATACACAGCGAGTGTTGTTGTTACTTCCCCCTGGAAAGCAAACAAAAACAAAGTGATAAGTACATGCTGAAAGGCAGCAGCTAACAATCTAACAAAATCAACTGAGATAAAATTTGACTTGATCTTTGGCTTACGTGTTCATCATTAGTGTAATGTTGTCTCCTTTCAGGAGAATTCGACCTGGAAAGCATATACAAAACAAATTAGAGAGTTCTCAACAGGGCCTAGGAGTTATAACAGTGTAATATTTTACCCAGAGGCTTCCTGGTGTTTTTCTTGACATTGATCTCCTCAGCATCATCCAAGACTAAATTCATGTATTCGTCAAAGCCCTACGAAACAATGCAGTTACTAATACACGAAATGCTAATTGAAAAGTACTCTTACCATGCCTGATACACAAAAATAAAATGAAAGGCTTCTGGTCCTAAGCAAGAGTTGGTCTCCCTTTACACGTTACAACAGAACAATACAGAAGATTATTCAAGCAGTGGCAAAATTAGTAGCATTTGATAAGTAACCCCAAGGACTCAACATCGTTCAGCACAGAGAACCTCATGTTGCAAATGCAATACAAAGACAGAAGTACTCAGCCATGCCACCTTTAATATGGCAACAGTGTCATTCACATCCGATTCGACAAACTTGCTCTTAAAATACTTTTCATACAGGTATGATTTCACTACCCCAAACAAGAATCAGCAAACAAACACCCCGATTTTGAAAGCAACAGTTTTAAAGGATCAGTGAGGGAACATTGATCTCTGCCTGCAAGCAACACGAACCAACAATCCAACATCTTAAATTATCGTCTCTAATAACAAGCAATAACCCATCAACTCTATCTAAGGCATCGTTCAGATATTGGGCTAAAGGCTCAATTCCCCCCTACATTCCACAAGTAAGAACCACAGCCATCCTAGGCTCCCATGACACAAATTTCTTTGTAGCACCAGAAAACCATAGAGCTACCCACCAATAGTACCAGCACCAAGCAACGCGTACTGAACATACACAGGCAGGATTGAATTTGAACAGCAAAACAAGATGTTTTATCACACGCTGTGTTGGGGGCCGTTAGGGGACTTACGATGATCCTGCCTTCAATCCGGAGGTCCTTCTGCTCGAAGAGCCAGATCTGGATGCGTGCTTTCTGCTCCAAGAAACACAAGACAAAACGAGAATTCAGCACAGGGTCCGAGAGCAGGGACACGAGAGACAAAAGGAAGGAGCGGGGTAGCGTACACTCTGGAGGAAGCGGAAGATGAGGTTGATGGGCTGGGTCATAATCCTCTGCACCTTCGTCGACGCCATGGCTGACGCGCTTGTCTTCTCCCCTGACGAGATGGGTGGCGCAAAACCCTAGCTCGAGTCGAGGGAGGCGGAGGGTTTGAAGCTCGGAGTCGGAGAGTCGCGCTCGGGTGGGAAGTGCCGCCGAGAAGGACGAATCCAAAACAACTTAACCGTGTCACGCTCTAAAGTCGAGCACCAATTTCGTCACGAAAAATAATGAAGTCAGAATATGTATCTTTATCTTTTGTTATTATCCGCACAAGTGCATCAGTTGCAAACTTGCAAAATATATCATCACATGGCCGAAACAGTTATAAACTTGCACATGTAAATCGTAACATCCATAGACGTTTGCAAACATGTGCTGGTGACAACAGTTTCATAATCACAGGTTTAAACATCAATTTTGTTTATGAAGTGACGAAGCCTGATATACATGGCAAACGAATCAAGGTAGCCATCCAATGAGGCAACCCTATCCGAAAGAAAGGATAAAACAAAACCAAAAACAAGGAAAATCATTGAAATCAATTTCAAATACATTTTATCAATTCCTGCAAGTTTCAACAGGACTTGTCTGTCTTCTTATAAGAGGTTCATAATTGCATTTCAAACTCCATCTGTAAGCATGAAAGACACTGATAACTTGCAGAATCAGGAGCCAATCAAATTCTGATAAAGACCAATTCATGCTCTGTATACCACTTCACAAAAATATATGGCATTCCTGCCTTAAGGTATGTTACAGTCAGATTTAGATGAGCACACGAAGAAAGATAAATGTACTACGATCTCTCGCACATGACAATAGCTCGGGATACCGAAGGTAGCAGCACCCATTGCAACCAGATACACAGCGAGTGTTGTTGTTACTTCCCCCTGGAAAGCAAACAAAAACAAAGTGATAAGTACATGCTGAAAGGCAGCAGCTAACAATCTAACAAAATCAACTGAGATAAAATTTGACTTGATCTTTGGCTTACGTGTTCATCATTAGTGTAATGTTGTCTCCTTTCAGGAGAATTCGACCTGGAAAGCATATACAAAACAAATTAGAGAGTTCTCAACAGGGCCTAGGAGTTATAACAGTGTAATATTTTACCCAGAGGCTTCCTGGTGTTTTTCTTGACATTGATCTCCTCAGCATCATCCAAGACTAAATTCATGTATTCGTCAAAGCCCTACGAAACAATGCAGTTACTAATACACGAAATGCTAATTGAAAAGTACTCTTACCATGCCTGATACACAAAAATAAAATGAAAGGCTTCTGGTCCTAAGCAAGAGTTGGTCTCCCTTTACACGTTACAACAGAACAATACAGAAGATTATTCAAGCAGTGGCAAAATTAGTAGCATTTGATAAGTAACCCCAAGGACTCAACATCGTTCAGCACAGAGAACCTCATGTTGCAAATGCAATACAAAGACAGAAGTACTCAGCCATGCCACCTTTAATATGGCAACAGTGTCATTCACATCCGATTCGACAAACTTGCTCTTAAAATACTTTTCATACAGGTATGATTTCACTACCCCAAACAAGAATCAGCAAACAAACACCCCGATTTTGAAAGCAACAGTTTTAAAGGATCAGTGAGGGAACATTGATCTCTGCCTGCAAGCAACACGAACCAACAATCCAACATCTTAAATTATCGTCTCTAATAACAAGCAATAACCCATCAACTCTATCTAAGGCATCGTTCAGATATTGGGCTAAAGGCTCAATTCCCCCCTACATTCCACAAGTAAGAACCACAGCCATCCTAGGCTCCCATGACACAAATTTCTTTGTAGCACCAGAAAACCATAGAGCTACCCACCAATAGTACCAGCACCAAGCAACGCGTACTGAACATACACAGGCAGGATTGAATTTGAACAGCAAAACAAGATGTTTTATCACACGCTGTGTTGGGGGCCGTTAGGGGACTTACGATGATCCTGCCTTCAATCCGGAGGTCCTTCTGCTCGAAGAGCCAGATCTGGATGCGTGCTTTCTGCTCCAAGAAACACAAGACAAAACGAGAATTCAGCACAGGGTCCGAGAGCAGGGACACGAGAGACAAAAGGAAGGAGCGGGGTAGCGTACACTCTGGAGGAAGCGGAAGATGAGGTTGATGGGCTGGGTCATAATCCTCTGCACCTTCGTCGACGCCATGGCTGACGCGCTTGTCTTCTCCCCTGACGAGATGGGTGGCGCAAAACCCTAGCTCGAGTCGAGGGAGGCGGAGGGTTTGAAGCTCGGAGTCGGAGAGTCGCGCTCGGGTGGGCAGCCGCGAGGAAGACGGCGGGTCGGGAACGCGATTGGGGAAGTTTTGTTTAAGCCCCCTGATATGTGATTATTAGAATTCGGTAAAGATAATGTGCATCAGTTTGAGGGACCTTTGGAGCATTTCGACATATCAATATTTCATAGGAGTGCAAGCATCAATCCTTCTATCCAATCTCATCCGTCGAATTCCTTGAGGCTTGATCGGACGGACGTTACCTCCCGCGCATCTCAACTCGGGATCCATTGCGCCGAATCCCCCTGCATCCTCTCCTGTTGCTCCTCCAGTCCAAAGCAACCTTCCTTCCCCACGGACGCGAGGACGCCACGCGGCCGCGCCCAAATCGGAAGCGCTGCCGTACCACTCCCCCCATTTCTCTTTCAGATCACGCGCCCGGCAAGCGAGTGCCCGTCACCGGATCGGATCGGACTCGTCGGCGGCGGCGGAAGAGGAGATGATGTCGTCGTCTGCAGCGGCGGCGCTGGAGCTGCAGGAGTCCGGGTGGGAGGAGCTGCGGCGGGAGGCGCGCAAGCTGGAGGGCGACCTCGACGTCAAGCTCTCCTCCTACGCGCGCCTCGCCGCGCGCTCCTCCTCCTCAGCCTCCGGCACCGCTTCCCCCTCCGCCGACCGCTCCTCCTGGAAGTCCATGGAGTTCGAGATCCAGTCGTTGCTCGGCAAGCTGCAGGACGTCAACGACGCCATAAGCCGGTGCGCCGCATCCACCGCAGCCACCACCTCCGTCTCCCAGAAGCTCGCGCGCCACCGCGACATCCTGCACGAGTTCACTCAGGTCGGCATTCTCGAGCTCACTCCTCGTCTGATCATCACGCTTCTTTCATTACTGCGTGTTAATCAATTCAAGTGGTTGCTGTTTGGTGGAAACAGGAGTTCAGGAGGACGAGGGGGAACCTGAGCTCGATGAGGGAGCACGCTGATCTCCTCAGCTCCGTGCGAGAAGACATCACCGAGTCCAAGGTTTGCTTCTTGCCACAAACCGAATGTACACTCTGTTGCTGTTGTCTATTGTGCCTGTCTGAATGCTGGATTGTGGAAATCTGATCAGGCCACTGGTGGCATGTCGCCGAGAGTGCATTTGCTTAGGGAGAGGGCTTCCATTCATGGCAGCATCAACCAGGTATTCCTTGAGAAAGGCCACCTAATTCGAGTTGATTCCAATTGCTCAGCATACATTTAAGTTGTTAACCTTTACGTTCATCTTTAGATGATGTCAATGTTACAGTCTTGTGATCTCACTTGCACTCTATACATGATTGAATCACACTTGATATATGCGAAACCTGTGAGAGAACACTAATTTTCGCTAGCCTGCAACCAGTGCCACAACAGTAAGCCGTTTCATGAATTCTGGAACCAACATTTTATGTTTTAAGAAACACTTACAATTCTAAACTGTTAGTACTACCGGTATGTGCTTGTACAAAACTCTCTCTAGCACAAGGTGTGAGGTTAATTTTGTTTGATTCCAGATTGATGAGGTAATTGGCCAAGCTCAAAGCACAAGGGTGGCCCTTGCCAATCAGAGAGCCTTGTTTGGAGACGTTCAAGGAAAAGTCAAGCAATTGGGTGAAAAGTTCCCAGTAATCAGAGGTCTTCTTGGTAATGTGTTGATCCCCCTTGGCTCTTTGCATTTTGCTGGACTTTGTGTTAGTATACACACTTCCTTGCAGTTGTATTGACACTTTGCAACCATTTGGTTTGCGCACCATATAACTTTGCCCATTCTTTCTTGCAGGTGCCATTAAGCGGAAGAAATCAAAGGACACTATAATTCTTTCAGCGGTGATTGCGGCCTGCACCATCTTTTTGATTATTTACTGGCTTTCAAAATGATGGGATTCTACCCATGAGAAACCTCCGACCATGAAGGCTCTCCGTATAGCATGGATCACTGATGATACCAGCTGACACTCTGTTGCTAGGCTAAGATGAGGGAATGAGAGATCGGTTTGTTAAGCTAAAATGAGCGAATGTGATATATTGGTTTCTTAAGCTTTCATTGCTTTGCCTATCATACTACACCTTGTATCTGGAAAATTTCTCATCACGATTATGTAGAGCAATTTTGATTCCCAAAGTAGCCCATCTGAGCATTACCGCGCAGGTTGAGTAAATATTATATGGTAAATTGAGCTGATACTTTCCTTGACAAAAGCGCCATTCCAATGTTCAGTTGTAATTGTAAATGGAAATTTGCAATATTTTTCTGCTCAAACTCTGCAAATTTCAAATTCATTATTTGCAATGTTCATATTGGGGATCCATCAAAGACGAAAAAAATTATAATAAAAGCTCTCCAGCTATCCACACGTTCATCTAATATGAAAACAAGTACAGTTTGGTTATCCATTGCAAAGTTGTTCATATGTTCAACATTGAATCATGAAAATAACGAATTTCAACAAGTATAGTTTGGTCCTGAATACACTCAACAACCTTGCAATGGATAAGAAACTTTCCTTTTCACTCTAATAAACTATGTACACCCAACGTGACAAGGTTACACCAACAAAGAAACACTGTCCAGTTAGTAGCCGCATTCTATGGTTCTCTCCCTTCAACAGTCAACTAGTCAGCCACCAATCCCCTTGGGCAGGAGGACAACATTGTCCAGGGATCGAAGTCTGTCTAGAGCATCTCGGCAACATTCATCATGATGTAAATTTTGGCAACCACGTTGCTGATGGTGGAAGAAAGACACATGGACAACTAAATTGCTAGTTGCATAATCAGACCCCATACAAGGGTAGAGCTACTCTAACAAAAGAGTAGCAAAGTGCCCCTGTGAAAACGTAGCTGTCAACACGGTCAAGAATTCCACCTGCATTACAATTTACAACTGTGTTATGTTCATTTCAAAGCAGTACATGAAGTGAACATGAGGGGGTGGGAAAGATTAACAATGCTTACCATGACCAGGAATGAGTGATCCAGAGTCCTTCACACCAGCATCACGCTTAATCAGAGATTCAACAAGATCCCCAAATAACGAACCCAGAAAGATCAGGATTCCATAAGCTGTAGCACTGATATCAGTCAAATAGTTAGGCACTGAATAAAAATGCCACATAAATATTTTCCATCCAAAACACTGGACTGCAGTGCGCACAATCTATACGTAGAAACCAATAACCCAAACAAACAGTTATCTATCGTCACATGAATCCAAATTTCAAGATAATCAGGTCAAAAGTCTAAACAAACACTGGACTGCAGTACGCAAAATCTATACGTAGAAACTAATAACCCAAACAAACAGTTATCTATCGTCACTGGACTCTAGTTTATTTCCATAACGAACTACTGCCACTTGAAGTTCTGCTATTGATGTGGTACACAGCAGTTCACAAGAGACAAAAAAAAAATCCCATGCTAACATAATATAAGTAGAATTCCAGAAATCACACCTCAACTTCGATCTTGGCCAGCGTAAGAAACTCGACAGTAGGACAGTGGTCAGTACGCAGCCAGCTAGGCCGGCTAAAGCACCCTCCAATGTCTTCTTAGGGCTTATGTTAGTCAATGGAGTACGACCAAATGCCTGAAATAAAAAAAAATAACATGCTCACATGGATTACTCCTTTGAAGTACTAAACTGTAAAAATATTTAAAGTACGCAAAAAAAGAGAGAAAAGAAGCAGATATCAGGAATTAATGGAGTTGATCTATGGATTGCCAAACGAGACAGCCAATCAAAAGCAGCTTACACCATTGTTGAACACCAGTTGCTAGGAATGTTTAATGCAATAAATTTACACCCCAACTAGCTTCTGTATATAAAAAAACATGTGGATCTACATATTTATAACAATTCGATCTGCAGAACGAAAAAAGCATTCTGAAGTTGATCAGTCGTCAGACACATTTTCCAGTGGTGAAGCTGTTCTCCTACAATAAAGGCCACTCAGCAAGCTTCAATGGTTCACCATACAACCATGCACCATGCACCATGAACCAGATGACTCCTCAGCATCATGACCAACAGAACTCATCTGAAAAATATGTTAACGTACACAGATAACATTTACTATACTCACTAAGAACTAAGAGCTACAAGAACCTGAACAATTTTGTTTGTTCTTTTGTGCCATATAACACCGGTGCACTGTAAAAGTAAACATGTGCATTATGGAAAAGATACCAAAAAGAAGAAGATGAAATTCAAACAAGAGCCACGCAAACCAACAAGAAAGGGAGAGATAAGAAAAAAGATGGTAATTAAGGAGCATACCCTCCCACAAAGGAAAGCTGACGTATCAGCAGCTATGATGCTGCTAATAGATATCAAGGTTGCTACAAGTCCAACTGTCCAGTGAGCTTGTCCACCGAGAAGCACTGGCCAACTGTATGCTATTTCTGGCAAAACACACCATGTATAAGTAGATGAATCCAATACATTACCAAACAAAAGAGAACTATTGAACGAATCGAACTTGTAATAACTATACTAATAAAATAGCAGTGTACCATATTAATAAGACTACAAAAAAAAAAAAAGAACACAAGCCAATACTTTGATGCACATGATGTCAACAATAGTAAAATGTACAGCACAAGAACTGATAGTGCACAAAAAAAGGACAAGGAAATTCAAACGAGCAACTTACTTGTATTTAAGGCAGGGGCAGCTAGTCCAGAACGAAGCTTAACCCAGAAAGAAGGAAGATATCCACAGTAAAATAACCCAAAAACTGAACTAGTTAGCTGAGCAAAACGAGGGTTCCCTCTTTGTAACAGCAAGGATATTGCTATCACGAATGCCGAAAACGTCACAGTAACATCCAGGCGTCCGTAGTACCTAAGCAAATAGACAGGTGAAACACCAGAAACTGAAGGCTGTAGCAATATTTACATGAAATGACAACGAAATGTCCAGAGTACAGGACACAACTTCCTCTCAGATTGTGAATACTTATCAGGTATCTCTAAGCTATTTTTACAGCTTCCTGTCCTATGTTCAAAACCATCCAGTAAAAACAGAGACACTGACACATCATTACTAAAAAAACAATGCATAAGGAAGGTTTCACACTATAGATGTTAGGAAGCTCAAACAATCGAGCAACAATTCTACAATGCCGGTTCATGAAGTTCTCAACAAACTTGAGGGGACAACTTTATGCGCAGCTCGCCTTTCCTATAGAATCTACTCCACTCTATGGCCACAATTATTACCAAATAATCACTGTAAGTTGCTGAATGATAGTTCACAATTGAGCTAAGTGATGGAGTTTCCGCATCTCAAACACTCAACAGAAGCAAAAGTAAATGCGAGGCCTCCTTACAGCGCAAGGATGGGCATGGAAGCGCAGATAACAGAGCAGACGCGGGACACGTATCGTGGCGGCGGGGGGCCCCC
>LAPY01000618.1:94221-108501 GCA_000970635.1 Eragrostis tef
ACACGGTCTACGAAACACACCTTTGACTAACACTTTTTGTTACAAAATATTCATAAAATATAGCTAAAATGTACTTTTATGAAACCATATTTCAATATGAATCTACCCATATTATTTTCACATTTCTAAACTTAATGCATAAAAAAAATATTTGAAGTCAAAGATTAAAAAGTTTGACTTAAGACAACTTCAAAACAACAAGTTTTTTAAAATAAAAGGGAGTACGTCTTTTATTTGTCCGCGACGCTTTTCCTTTTTCTGGTACGCACGAGTATACTAATCGCGCCCGAGCAAAACGTACCTGCTGATCCAAAAAGAAGCATTGACAAATCACAAGTTGCAACCGATAGATAAGTATTCAACCATAGGAGTACGTGCTTGCGTGCGTGGTCGACAAGTCAGCGGCGGCGCGAGTTCAGCTCGCGGCTGCGGATGGTGGACCATCGACGTCGAGACCAACTCGCGATTTGCGTTTCTGGAAGCCGCGGATTACATTACTACTCCCAACAACTCAGACTGACCGGTTACACATACTGACCAATCGATTACATTACTCCCAAGCTCGGATTCTCTCTGCGGTGATGTCATTGTACATACTGACGATTCCTCGTACGCGCTGCGGGCTAAACTTGTGTGCCAAGTGAACAGGTGAGATCAGAAAATGTTATTGGTACTAGTACTTTTTTTTTTGCGATGACTTTGGTACTAGTACTTCATATACACGTAAATTATATAAAGAGGATCAGGACAACAGAGGTATACGACGTGACGTTTCTGTCTGTTGATGTAATGATCTACGCGGTTAAGGCAACACCTTTGTTGCATTGGCGTGCAAAAGCGAAGATAGAGTATATGCATGTTAGTACGTCGACGTCATCTGTCCTGATTCCAGGACATGGTCAAAGAAGATCCCTTCGTTCACTCCTGCATGCCAGCCATATTAGGCCCTGTTTGAAACCTCTAAGGATAGTTGTTAGCTACTAAAATTAGCACTAAAGGTTTTAAACATTTTAGCTAATAGCTCAGCTAATTGTTAGCTACCACCCTCACTAACAACTATCCCATTAGCGCCTCAAACCCAGCTAATACTAGCTAATAAATGGATAGAGGTCAGGTAATAATTAGAGGTTTGAAACACTTTCAGCTAATGATTAGCTAGCTAATAGCTAATATAGCCAGCTAAAAATTATCACTACAGGTTTCAAACAGGGCCTTAGTGTGGTGTTTGCTTACTTCCGAGCATGTATATCTCCATTGTTAAGGTACGATGCGTGTAGTAGCGCACACGTCAAAGCGTATAGGTAGCTGGCCCGCCTAAATGTAGCTACTTTTAGAAGAAGAAAAACCAGTTACAAGCTCGGGCCTTATCCGATCAACAAGGTACAGTTGATGTATCATGTATGCCAAAATTAGTCGCACCAGAACATGATCCTGGCTCGCCGTCAATACAACTGCAATCGACCACCTGGCACCAGCCGCAAAGCAAACGAAAATTAGAAACGCGTTTTTGCTATATATACATATAAACGCCAGTTGCCACAGCTACTGAAAGACACAGATGGTTTGGTACATTTTTCCTGAAAGACATGAAGATTATGACCTGGGAGCATATGTGTCGTTGTCACAGTTTCTTCCTTCGCCTGATGGCGAACACACGGAGAAGAGATCGCCGGCCATTTGCTGGCTGCCTTTCCGGAGTCTGATTACATACTCTGGTCGTCTGACGATGCATGGACACCTGAGAGCATACGCACAGTGTGTGACACGTACGGTGATGTCGGTGCCTACGCGTTTTCCTCTTCAGCACGTCAGATCGATCGTTAGCGAGTTCAGATCCCCTCCGTCGTCGACGTGGCTACTAGTACTAGCATACAGACAGTACTTCGACTTGTCTACTTACACCAGCATCACCATATTCTGGAAGCCGTCAGCCACAAAAATTCTTCAACGAAGCTCAAATTAAATTACTAACAGCTAGTCTACTCCCAACTACCAGAGCAAGTGCAGTGGGGTTTCACGATGTCACGATGTACGTACTACTGAGACAAGTACTGATACTGCTAGCTTGTGTTCCAAGTCAGCAGTGAGACAGAGAGCTCGTGGTTGATTAATAGCCGGTCTTTGGGGCGGAGGACAACTTTGATATCTTTAGCTCTCCTATATGTATCTCTAGAATCTGGATAAAGACGAGATCGATAACGTCGTTATCCGTAGGCGACGCGGTTTAGTGATATCCATGCATCAATGTGGATGTCAATTTACATGTCATGTCATCGACGTGGTCAAAAGGGACGAGACATTCACTCCTCGACCCCGATCGATAAGTACGGTTGCTTAATTCCAAGTATATCCATGAACGTTTCTTCTTTCAGAAGTAGTAGTACGTTGTTTACAGGTTGTAGCCTCGCTCATCCACTTGACCGCATTTGCTGTGAACACTCTCTTGCAACCACAGCTGTAGCTTGCTACCTGGCACCAGCAGCAAAATAACAGAAAAGAGGGAAACGCGTTACACAAGAGTATATGCATAATGCATCCAGACAGCTGCTGACAAAGATGGTTTTATACTCTTCTTTCAGGGGGGTAACAAAATAATGACCTGGAAGATATCACAACTAGCCTGTAGTAACACATTGCTCAATCGTTCCCTCACACATTTTCTGCCTTCGTTTGATGGCAAACACGTGGCGAAAATATCACCGGCCATCCGCTGGCCGTCTTTGGGACTCCGGATATTATGATCTGCCAATGGACACATGGGTGTATACGTACAGTGAGGTCGGTGCCTACGTGCTCACCTTGAAACCTCTCAGCCGACAGGATTGTCGAACCCTCATCATTTTTACTAATACAATAACCACCTAACCTTTAGTCGTTTCGACAGCTCTCGCACATGGCCATTGGTTTGCAAATTCCAACCCATGCATCCTCGCTAATGCTCTTCAAATGGTCACTTCAATTTGCATCACTTATCAACAGCCGATAAGAAGAAATTGCTACGCACTTTCATGGGATCAGTCAGATCATTGTATGATACGCATGTGGCGTAAATTTGAGCTCTTTGGGCAGCATAGCTCAACCACTTGGCATTCTTAGATCCCAACCACACCTCTGCTACTCATCTCCCACTTTCGAAAAGGTAAAAAAAATATGGATGGAACGATAAATCATAGACAGGTACTTCGCAGAGAATGCCACTCACATAAATATTATGCAAGTTAAGCTACTCGTCACTACAATGATACAGTTCCAATCTGATGTTAACAGGTACACGAGGGAACTGGTTTCACTGCACCGCGAGGCCAAAGATACAAAAATCTACGGCAACTCAAAAGTCCTCCGCGGGATGAACTCTCTGCAGTCATGTTATAATGTCAAAACTTGTGATTTGAGATCAATTCCGTTGAATATAAATGTTCCTCGCAATGGCACAAACTGCTTGGTGACCATCTGCAAGTTTGGGAAAAGAACAGTAGTCAGTAATAATACTCATGCCCGAATGAAAAGTTCAAATGTATATCAGACTTGATTCCAAAATGATATTTGACCATGTTCTCCAAATTGACATGCAAAATCCTAGATGATATATTTAAGAATGGAGGGAATAATGTGCATGGGGCACAACAAACATTATATGATCAATGGCTTATCCAGTTAAGTGTGCATTCAAACCTTAATTACTTCTTGGGAAGCTACTCCACCAATAAAGGCCGCCACAGGATGAATCTCTGCGCCCCCGAACCGACACATTTCAGTTATCAGGTCTTCAGATAAGGACGCTCCATTCAAACCCATGTCACTGACCACTGAAGCGGCAACTGTCTTCAGCCTAGGGATATCCTCATCAATCTCACTATTGAATCCAGTGTATAATCAGTATTATAAAAGCGAATTGTCTCTACAGGTGGGAGATAATAATGTTCACCAAAAGCAAATGAACATTTTTCTCATGTACCTGTCGAAGATTCCTGGTAATCTGTTATAGTTGGCCGCCAATCGATCAACAGCACGTAGTAGTACGTAGAAGTTGACTGCGTAGCTGGAGAGACACATTGCTAGTCATTACAAAGCGAAAATAAAATCTACGGAGTAATCCGCAAGTCAGGTGTCAACAGAAAACAGCTCGTACATAACACTCTTTTAAAAACGAATGTTCATATAAAACACTCAAAGTCAGTAGTAATGAGGCGACAAAGATAGGACGAATGGCAACCAAAAATGTTCTGCTTTAGAAGCCAAGAGTCAGGACCATGATAGCATCTATATTACAGGCATTTGCAGTACGATTTGCATAGCAACTTCTAGAATTGCCTAGCGGTTGACATCAAGGATGCTCCATTCAAACCCATGTCACTGAGCACTGAAGCGGCAACTGTCTTCAGCCTAGGGATATCCTCATCAATCTCACTATTGAATCCAGTGTATAATCAGTATTATAAAAGCGAATTGTCTCTACAGGTGGGAGATAATAATGTTCACCAAAAGCAAATGAACATTTTTCTCATGTACCTGTCGAAGATTCCTGGTAATCTGTTATAGTTGGCCGCCAATCGATCAACAGCACGTAGTAGTATATAGAAGTTAACCGCATAGCTGCAGAGACACATTGCTAGTCATTACAAAAGTCATTACAGAGTGAAAATAAAATATATGGAGTAATCCGCAAGTCAGGTGTCAACAGAAAATAGATCATACATAACACTGTTTTAAAAACGAGTATTCATACAAAATACTCAAAGCTAGTACTAATGAGGCGACAAATATAGGACAAATGGCAACCAAATATGTTCTGCTTTAGAAGCCAAGAGTCAGGACCATGATAGCATCTATATTACAGGCATTTGCAGTACGATTTGCATAGCAACTTCTAGAATTGCCTAGCGGTTGACATGTTGGATCAAATAAAATGTGTATCTACAGAAGAAAATGTAAAAGTAGTACCATGAAATACGTATGTGTATTTTTCTTTTGCATACGTCAATTCATAAAACAAAAGGTGAAAACATGAACTGGAAAAATTCAAAGTAATGGATGCAGACCTGTAATCTTCATCAGTGAAGTACTTTTGAACCTCAGAAAGAATTGGAGAGGTAAACTCCTCACCGATACTGCGGTATCTACAAACCTAGACATAGGATATTAATCAGCATCGATGACAAAATTTGATTCAATCATAGTTTATGGTTATCTATAAATAGGCTACAGCTTGTTAAAATCAACATCAAAGCCAATGATAGGTGCAACAAAAAGAGGACGAGGAGGAGGCGGTCCCTTCATGAAAAATTCACAGCCCCATTTATTGCATGGCAGATTTCAAAGTGGCCTTCTCTCAGTCAATAGCACTCCTATTCTTTTGAAACAAGTGGGCAACAAGAAAATCTTACATTATGTAATAAAGTCAGCTTTATACAATTTATTCTGGCATATCAACAAAAAACCTAGCCTTATCAGCGCTAAACAACTTCCCCCTCTAAGAATGCAGCAGGAGAATATACACCATAACCATTACCCAGAAACAAAAGAACTCACTAAAACGAACTAGCTGTCATTGTTGAGCACACCATATGATAAAATGCTCAACTGCAACCAGAAATACGCAGTACAAAACTTGTCATCAGAAGCAGCTTACCCTGAGTTTTCTAGCATTTTTACAGAAAGTTTTGATATACACCCTTGAAATAGAGTCTGGGTCTCTACCAATTCGCTTCAAGATATCTTTGACACGATGCTCCATGGCTAGACAGTCAGATTCAGCCTTGGCTTGGTATAACTTTTGTAGACTGACATAATACCTGTAAAGGTAGCGAACAAGAAACATTATAATATTCATGTAACAGAAGAAAATAGATATGATACCAGAATTTGAATCTGGGGATTGAAAATAAAATGCTGGATGGCATCAGCAGGACACTGACTCGGTGAGAGACGTCATATCTGGAATGGTTCCCTCGAGAGGTAGCTCACCATTGCCCTCATTTGCAACAAATTCCTGCAAATAGTTCGAATTCAACATGAAAAATTTGCTAAGAAACTAGGTCACTATGCACTTAAAAGAAGGGCAAAAGAAATATGCATGGTTGCTTATTATGGGGTCTGTTCAATTGAGCAGTGTCCACAAATAAGAACTTAGCCTTTTATTCTCTATTCTCTAATAATCGGGACTTCAACAAATAAACCCTTCAGCAATGAAGCCTCCAAAGTACTCCCTCCATTCGAGAATTGTTGACGCTTCGGACAGAAGTTTGCACTAAAAAAGAACTAAACACTGCTGTCCGAACGTCAACAATAAAAAAACAGAGGGAATACATATCAGTCTGATACTGGAAAATTTAAAATGGACTTCTCACTCGATTAAAAGCTTCAGTGTTTGGTTCTAGGTCTAGAATAGAGACCAGTAAAGGTCAATTTGAGGTCAATAAGCCTACCGGACCAATTATGTTTTGGTTAAGCAACTTGGGAATATTAGGGGCCTGAAATTATATCGCAAATGCAACTCGGAATCGAGTTTGTAAGTCCACAAGCTAGAACCAGAACTTGGTCAACCACTTCATTGTTTTCTAGACATGTAACTTCATTTGCGGCCTGGGATTTTGGTAACAAGTCATCAAAATACGATAGCAGTAGGATCAATTAGTGATTAAAATAACACAAAAGAATTAAACCTCAATTTAGCAACAGCAAGGAGATCATATAATAGATGAGTGGCGGATGAAAGTTACTCAGCATTAAGGTCACAAATTTACCATAGCATGTCAACTTTAAAACCATGGGACACTGCATATTATAGAACCCAACATTCGATACATTTGAATTACGGTGGTTACCTTCAAAGCGGCCACTAAAACCCAGAAATCTGATGAAGATGCAGTGACTTCTGTAGAGCTATCATCAATTATATGACGGATCTCATCACCTAGCAGAAACCAATCACGAGTTAGAATCCTGCAAGTTTGTAAAGATGCATGTGCCATTTTGTAAGAGATAATAAGCGAACTTGAAACTACATCACAGATTTGGGAATAAGGCTATTTTTTAGGTTAAAACCAGAGTACAACTGTGCAAACAGTACATTATTATCATCTAAATTAGATAATAAGAAACGTTCCCCTCCATTTCACGTATTAATCTAAAATCTAAATCATTGCAGACAGTTCACAGCCACCATTTTCTTCATGCTCTATAGTATTCAAGGTGGGTTATGTGTTACTAGAATATGCAATTAACAAGCAGTTAACGCTTAATATGTTGGCACCTGATGGGGCCATCATTATACGAGTTGCAAAAATATGCCTGTGATTGTGAATGTCATATGTTATGCCACAGAAATGAAAGGTGAGCTATCATCAGAACAAAGAAGACATTGTGTAAGATGTTACAAAACAATATTGTAATAGTGATCACCAAATATTTGAAATCTGATCTATGTAAACCCACGAATTGCAGCTGAGATGGACCAAAAGCCGCATATGGTTATCAGTGCATGTGCTCGGTTTGACAACAATTTGTGCAGCAAGCAAGATTCAAGAAAACGTAAAACCATTGTTAATTTAGCTGAAGGCAGATGTGCAGATATCAACAAATAAGCTTAGGATCAGCACTTAGGTGGCACCACATAGATCTAGTCCATTAATATTACGCAAAGAGTTGTAATATAGCTTCATGATAATTAAGGTAAATTTGTGGTATGCTGTTAAAGAGAAGTTAATAAAGAATGTTAAACAAACTTACTGATTCCTGGAGTGACAGAGACTTTATATGAAGATTCAACAGCTTCTTTGTAATTATCTTCATCTACATTGAGCATATGGGCCCGAATTAGGTCCTGATGGAAACAGCATTTTAGTCAGTACCTTTGACAGTCAAAATAAATTGTCAATTCGCTTGCTACATAGGCCAACAGTCCTGAAAAGGATGTCCTGGAGTGACAGAGACTTTATATGAAGATTCAACAGCTTCTTTGTAATTATCTTCATCTACATTGAGCATATGGGCCCGAATTAGGTCCTGATGGAAACAGCATTTTAGTCAGTACCTTTGACAGTCAAAATAAATTGTCAATTCGCTTGCTTCATAGGCCAACAGTCCTGAAAAGGATGTACCTTAAAATCCCTTTTCTCTTGCCTAGTTGAAGGCAAGCAACCATCATGTGCATCTGCCCATTTTTCTGCAAGCCTTACTAGGATAACAATGTATGGAGTATGCTTGTGTACAACAGGATCTTTATCACATATATCAATTGATTTTGCAAACCTGCAAAAACAGAAGTGTCAACAGTAACAGAGACTTCCTAAAAAAATAGAAAGTATATCTTCTGTAAAAAAGACGAAGATATTGATATATTCTTACTGCTTGAGTTCAGTCCATGGATTGTGAAGCCTTAAATCATCCAAGAAATGGTCTGGTTTTGATTCTATAACACAGTGCTCCTGAAAATAAGGGAAAACAAAGAATGTTCACCTTCCCAAAATGCTTGTCACATGTACATAGGTGGCACAGCCAGAACTGCCTAAAAATGGTGACAACGACAACCAACAAGGCTCAAGTGGGAGCAACTATGTGTCGATAGTTGACTAGTTGAATGAAAATATTTGAAATTCCCAGGTATTGCTAGCAGTGACTGTGATGTCATGATATATGGCAAAAGGTTAACAAATTTACTAGGTCTGAGTATATCAAAGTACCTTCACGCTGACCCTGACCATACCAGTTAGACCATATGAACGTGCAGCAACCAACACGATATCGGCATTCCTGCAGATATCATCTAGTTTCAGTAAAGAGCTCTCCCGGAGCTGCAACAGAGGGAAAACACTGTGTTAGAAAATTATTTTGAGGAAGCCAAACGTATACAGATGTTTTTCTTGCGGTACTTCAGAAATGGAGAGGGGGCTCTACTAGCACCAGTGACATTAAAAGCCTGAGAAAATGGTCGAACAACAGAACTACTAAACAGATCTAACTATTTATGACCTGAGTAGGGCGTGTATGAAATTCATGATTGAAATTTTATTATCTTTCACCTGCAAGGCTGTAGTGCACAGATACAAGTGCAGAGCAAATAGCTAAGCAGTGAATAGGGTGAGCCAGTTCTAACATGCTGACACTTTTAAAGCTAGCAGCTACATACTACAGAGTACAGAAATCACATCTGAAGTGTGTCATAAAGAATCATCGACGCACAATTACCCATGATTAGAAGTGCAAAAGAAAACTAATCAAATAACCAAATATCGAGGAATGAAGTAATAAACTATTTACAATCTTATCATTCAATTCACATAAAATAAAACAACAGCACTCGTTGACAATATCCTACAGCTTAGGTGAATTTACAAGAGATACTTGTTTCTCAAAGTACAGATTTTCAAATGAAAAAGTGAGCCATAACCGTTATGAATATGGAGGCATTTCTGAAGTCTGTAAACCTTCTAATAATTCTCTTATTGATTTTCCTCTTATGATTTGTTTTTCACATAACAGGCACAAATATTCATACACCCAGAAGTTACTGCACGGAAAAACACCCACATACTGATCATATTTTTGCAATTTAACCTAAGAGTAATTTGAGGAATGCATACCTGAGTAGCAATGACAACGGTGAACTGGGAAAAGAAGGAAGGATTAGTGTCTATCAATGTTTCTGGAGACTCCTCAACAAACTTGGCTTTAACAGCGTCATTCAGCTCTTGTAGGAACGAACATATGGATTTAGCCCTTGGTTGCCCCAAGCACCCTTCATCCACTGAATGCAAATATAAGGCATCAGAATATAAGTTCAATCGCTTTTGTGGGAATGAATCTAGAAGAACATGAAGAATCACAGAGAATAAAACTTACACAAAAAGTTATTTCCCAGATCAGATGCTTCAACTTTAGAGCCATCAACAACAGTGATACTTCCTATTCCTCCAAGTACGAGATTTTTCAGCGCTTCAGTTCCAGTAGGACCACAGTTAAGCAAGCATATGCTAGCCTTCTCAAGTGCGGCCTGCCCTTGATCACCCCATATCCTGTACTTTGTCATTAACAAACCGTAGTAGCTTTCAGTATCCGGGCTTGCTATCTCATTGTTCATGGAGTAAAAAGAAGCAGAAAAACAAGCATGTCGAAATACGAATTTCTTCGAATGTAAAGCCTAAATATCATAACATTGGGTTTAACTTGATAAAAATTGATCTTGCATTATGAATTATATTTTACTTTACCTTAATCAACACAGAAAATCTTGCGATAGAGAAAACAGGAAAACTGTCCTTGATCACCCCATATCCTGTAACCATAGCAGCTTTCAGTATCATGGAGTAAAAAGAAGCAGAAAAACAAGCATGTCGAAATACGAATTTCTTCGAATGTAAAGCCTAAATATCATAACATTGGGTTTAACTTGATAAAAATTGATCTTGCATTATGAATTATATTTTACTTTACCTTAATCAACACAGAAAATCTTGCGATAGAGAAAACAGGAAAGTTTATTCACTAATGGATGGATAAGTTTAATGGGTAATGCTGAATAGCCAGGCAATCAAGAGCTTAATTTAATAAGTCATGCTTAATCTCTAACAACACTATCATGAATGAAATGAGACGATGCAATATCAGTCAAAGAGTCAAGAAAAGTGGATTAAAAAGCATTGCAGACTAGACAACGATATCTGTGATGTCAAACAGATATGACCGACCAAAGACAGACAAAAATCACCATTTGTATTCACTTGTAGTCACCAAAGGTTTATCATCTGAACTCAGTTTGGGAAGCGAACTCTGATATCTGTATCGACCCATCCAAGTGCTAGCAAAGGCACAAAATAATAAACAGTTATCTACGACTATGGAACCAGATTTACCCAGTGCTACTCTGAAACAAGGGGCACATGGAGAATCATTAAACCACAAGTAGAATCTACAACCTTCTATCATAATGCCACACATTACTACAGGCATGGACTTTAGGCACACCTTAGGCCGCAATAAAATCCTTGGAGTATGGACGCAACTAACAATCACAAAATCAGTCCCAACGACGTGCAAGCAACAAAAGCTGGATCCAAGACCTGCAGTTTTGGGACTTCGAGGTCAGTGCAGCCTCGTAGCCGCCACATAAACCTACCTCCATTGTGGAGAATCCCCTACCTTCAGAGCATCCGTCAGCCACATCACAACATGAGCCCAAAACCCTAGCTGGGACGACACATCTAATCTAAAAGGAACCGAAACTGAACCGCACGGGGTAGATTTCCATCCAGGCAGGACCCCCAGAGCCTGGGATTGGTCGACGAGGAGTGCTCGGAATCTACACATCGATCGCACTGACACGGAGGTGGGGAGGGAGCGGGAGCGCAGATGCGCGGCGACGGGTTACCTGAGCTGTCGATCGTACTTGGTCTTGGGCTCCGCGACAACGCCGGCGGCGGCCATGGCTGCGGTGCGGCTCGAAGGGGGAGGCGGCTGCGCCCTCGCTGTGTGGTGTGGGGTTTTGCTCCTCCGCCCGTCCACGCCGGCGAGGAATAAAGCGGAGAGAACGGAAGCGGCACAAGGAGATGGCGATTCGTACGGCAGAAGCAGGATGCTTCCCCCGCGAAGCCGGCCCGATAACTAATTGCAGCAGTGGGCCAGAATCTCACAAAAACTCGTTCGAAATGGGATGGATTGTCGGCTGTTAAAGGCCCATTGAGACTCTCTTTAGCCCAGTTTTGGCTAGAGCCGTTCCGGACCCAAAGTTTAGAACGTGGATTTTTATTTTTCGAACCTGCGTTCAACATCCGCATTGCTGGTGATCGCACTGATGTGGACCTGGTGGGATGAACGAAATAAGGTCAGGGAAGGAGAAAGGAGAAGCACAGCAGAACGTCTGGTCTTTGCATCTGAACTGCTTGCAGCTGAAATTGGCCGGTTTTTTGGCGAGCAAATGATTACTAGGGGAGTACATAGTCATAGATCAAGCCGAAGATGGGAGAAACCGAAACAGGGTAATGGGTACCATGAAAATAAACTGCGACGGAGCCTTTCGACAAGAGAATGGTAATGGGGGATGGGGCTTCATCATCCGTGACGTTGATGGAGACTCAGTTTGCGCAGGAAGGGGGCAGGTGAATTATGCTTTTGATTCGCTACACACCGAAGTAATTGCTTGTCTAAAAGGAGCTCAAACGGCTATGGAGATGGCGATGGGTCGAATCGTGATTAAAACTGATGCTCTTCTTGTCAAGCAGGCTATTGAATCTCCCAACTATGATGATTGTGCATATGGTGCTCTCATTGTAGAACTACGGTCTCTGATCCGGTATGAGTTCTTGGCTGCTAGGATCGAGTATAAGCCTCGACAATGTAACAAAGTGGCGCACTCGCTTGCTGCTTTAGGTGTGGTGTGTCCAGTAACTGGTGATCCTCTGTTGGACAGTTTACCAGCTTGTATCAACGATTTGGTTGCCAGCGATTTAGCTGCGTCAGTCAGTTAATGGAAGTGCCTTTCCAGTTCAAAAAAGAAAAAAAAAACATCCGCATTCCTCAACAGTCAACACACTTCGCTGACTGCTTCAGGTTCTTTCGTGGTAATGTGGTGTACCAGTACGTCATCAGCAAGGTTGGTTAGTTGTTCAAGTAGCAGGGAAGATGCATTATACCAGACACTCAAATACACATTACTCCCTCCATTTTAGGACAGCAGAATTAGTGCAAATTTGCACTAGTTTAGCTGTCCTAAAGTCAACAAAATAAAAATGGAGGGAGTAGTTGTTTAAAGATTCATTGAGAGCGAAATATCTAATTCTAGCTCTGGCCTAATTGCTGCCAGATAAGGAGCAGCCATAATTTAAAGTAAGTTTAGTGAGTCACTCCCTCTGATTTTTTTTTGTCTTGACGTCAAGGAAAAGAAATCGGAGGGAGGGATTATGTCGGATAATATTATCATTATACACTAGTACTATGTAGCGTGCTGTTTTCCACTTAGTATTTCTTATTTTTCAAGTTGGAGCTGAGATTGTTGTAGCCTTGTAGATGCCTCGTTGATATTGGAGTGTTGTGCTTCAATTCTTAATCACGCCTATCCAAAGTCAGCTAAGGCTATCATCAGTTCAGAAATTATCGAGTCAAAGGGGCAAATAAAACCACCTCCACCGGAGGAGGAATGAGTTCAGGTAACATTTTCTTCCCCTGCAAATACTTGTTCAGCAATGCCAGCGCAAAAGCAATTATGCAAGGGACTAATACTGGGTAAGATAAAAAAAAATACATTTCATCACCATCGAGCGCCAGAATAAATTGTAGAAATTGAAGGTTTACTGCTTATTTTTTACCCTGTGTACTTGAGGTGACTTCATCTTGCCCAGTATTATCTTTGCTCTGATAACATGTCAACCTCACCTCAAGTCCACTCTTAAGCGCGAGATGAAGTCAGTATATCTTAACCCGAACAAGGAATCCCTAATAAACACTCCCTAGAACTCTAAAAAAGAGGCAAATCCTACTGAACAAGTGAGCATTGATCGTCATCGATGCACGCGTGGGTTTGACAGTCAGCCTCCACAGGAAGGGGCAAGCCAATTGTCTGGCATTCGACATTCCACCATTTCATCGAACAAATTTTAAGTCGCAATTATGAAAGTCCCCTCCCTACCATGTTCGTTTGTTTAGTATCATTAAGAACCAGCAAGTCAAATGCTACTGCCATATTTTTTTTTTAAAAAAAAGTCAAATGCTACTGCTGCTAAGTCGTCGAATGTCCCATTGTCCCTTGAGGAAGCTCAAAAAAGAAATTCCATACTCGCATCTTGGCACTTGGCAGCATTCCCGTTCTATAAATAGCTTCAAAACAACTCCCACTGTATCAAACACACACAAAACAAAACAAAGGCGACAAAGCATTGCTGGCGCGATGAAGAGGCTGACGTTCGGACAGGAAGAAGAACCAGAGGTGAGCATCTTCAGCGTGGCTCAAGAGGTCATGTTGCTGCTCCGGCGCAACGGCGGCGAGACGTCTGGCTCGCCGCGCGTCTTCGAGTGCAAGACTTGCAACCGCCAGTTCCCGTCGTTCCAGGCGCTGGGCGGGCACCGCGCGAGCCACAAGCGCCCGCGCCACCCGCAGGCCAGGGCGGCGGAGCCGGCCAAGGCCCGCGCGCACGGTTGCGCGGTGTGCGGCGTCGAGTTCGCGCTCGGGCAGGCGCTGGGAGGCCACATGAGGCGCCACCGCGCTGTGCCCGTGGAGAGCGCCACCACCCGCGGACTGGCCGAGGCCGAGAGGAAGCCCGACGAAGCAAGACGGCCGCTGGTCTTGGAACC
>LAPY01000618.1:149707-161637 GCA_000970635.1 Eragrostis tef
CCCCCCCCCCCCCCCCGGGAAATTAAGCATGTCTACCTGTTCTTCCTATGGTCATGTCGGATCTTCAAAGTTCATCTTATTACTTGTTTGTTTTGACCTATTAACAGAGTAAAATGCACAGCGTTGGCATGCAACTACCTCATATTACGTCTTTGAAGGTTTGCATTCAGTCACGCGAGTGGCATTCTGGAGACCGTGTTGCAAGTCTCCTGACAGCATTCCGCAATCTCAGGCACCTCAGCCTAAACTTCACTGGGGTGAGTCTCAAATTTGGATGACCTCCAATCTTTTTGTTTTTGTTGGTTAGGGGCGACATCAAAATGGGGGTTGTAGCATTGTTGACTTATTATCATCAGTCCTTCTCATTGCACTAAATCACGTGCATGTCCTTTCTTTACTGCAGTGGTATTTTTCTGATGTGAGCTGCAACCACCCGGACCATCAGAAATCCCATGACATTTCGTTACTCCACCTCCAAGAATTAGAGTTCAAGGAACTAGCAGAGACCGATTGTGGACTCCAATTCTTGCGATTCCTGCTCTCAAGGACCACACAACTTCAGAAGGTGATTGTAAATTTCAGCAAGACAGGCAGCATAAATGATCTTTTGCCCATGTTCCCTGTCGAAGGAGCCTGGATTGACCGTCGTGACGATGATCAGTCATACGAGTGGAGGTCGCATCGATAAGTGTGTACATGCATCTATGGAAGCAAATTTTTCTGCCAGTTCATTAGCAGTGAATATGCTATTTCTCTTACTAATGTTTTTTTTCTCTCATGAATTGTGGTTTGACATGTAAAATTAAAAATCACGCACGGAATACTATGCCTCCGCGTTTCATTTGATATTGTTAGATACTAATCAAGAATTTATAAGAGAAGATATAGAGTGAGGAGTAGAGTATGTGCGTGAAAGAAGAAAAGGAATATGAGCCGTATTCGTGCCTCTTTCTAGTATGAGCCATAGAGCTAGTGACTCTGACACTTTCTTTTGATGTAATATAAGTGTGGCGCTGCAACGCTGTAGTAGAAGAATTACACCCCTTCTCTTTTCTTGCTGTAGTTCTTGAATGCGTAAAATGTAGTGGAAGAGTGGAAAATGATGATGCAGTTTCTGGATAGACCAATACTGTGATAAGCTCTCCTTACATTACAAAAGTTGATCGATTCAGGCAGCAGTGCGCTTCCTGCTGCTTCTGAATCCCGATCAATGATTTGTTTTTGTGTGTGTGAGGGCTGAATTTCTCTGGATCATCCCTTTGGTTTCGCTTCAAAGTAGTTGTACTGATGACGGCCGATCAGCAGGCGGCCCAGTCTAGCCCAACGTGTCGCGGACGTAGCACGTCCCGTGCCGTAGATCGAGAGATCGGATCGATCCATCCGGCCGCCATGGGATCCACGGAGAACGTGGACGAGGCGAAACAACAACCAAAGCGACGCGCGCCTCATGAACCCTCCGCCGGCGCCCAAGATTTCATCAGCGGCCTGTGCGACGACGTGCTCCTGCGCATCCTGGGGCTGGTCGCCGAGCGAGACGCGAGGTACGTGGTGTGCACGTACGGGCGCCGTCTCTCGGCGGTGGCGCGGCCTCTGGACGCGCGTCCCGGCGCTCCGCTTCGCCTCGTCGCCGTGGTCGCTGTACGGCTGGAGCGCAGAGCGATTCGTCGCCTTGGTCGACGGTGCGTCACGCGCAGTCCGGCCGGCGCCAGCGTCGAGCACCTGCACATCTCGTTCACGCTGGGCAGAGGAGCGTCCGACCTCGAACGAGTCACGCGGCAGTCCGTCGCGGCAGCGGAGGCGTGGATCTGCCACGCCATGCAGCACGGGGTGAAGACACTCAACTTTGACATGGTTCTGCGCTCCCCGCTGGGAGGAAACAACGAGTTGGAACAGGAGGATGCAGTGTAGGATCTTGGTGAGCTTCCAAGCTCTGCAACGCTCGAGACCATGTATTTCGTGTCAGACCACGCGAGGCTGCGGCTCCCCGTCCATGCGGTATTCGCGTCGCTCGTGGATATATCTCACGCTTATGCGCATAGTGGTACATGATGACACCGGCGGCCACCTCCTCGCTCGCCTCCTTTCGTCGGCATGCTGTCCGTGCCTGCAGAAATTGAGACTGTCCGGCATCTGCATCGGTGGGGTGAAGGAGCTCGTGGTCGAGGCCGGTGCGCTCACGGATCTGTCGCTGGAGCACGCCAAGGAGACGAGCTCTCTCAAACTAAACACTCCTAGCCTCCAACATCTCCGCATCTATGGGTGCTGTAGCCTCGAGGCAATCATGGTCTCGGCTCCCAGGCAGGAGCGGATCGCTTGCTTGTTCCGCCCTATGTACGTTGACTCACATCGATGGGGACGTGTCGTGTGTATCCAGACTCAAGCTTAACATGTGCCAGCATTCCGTGGGAGATTGTGTCACAAATCTCCTCGCAAAGTTCACAAAACTCAGATACCTTTATCTAAATTTTGGTTATGACCGCCTCGATGAGGTGAGCAGAAAATTTTACTCTATTCATCAAATCCCTTGTTGGCTCCTTTTTCATTTGATGTCATAAATCACATGTATGTCCTCACCGTTGTATTTCAGGTTTCGGGTTGGGGGTCAGATTTTGTGTGCGACAATTGGAAATCCTCTGAACTCTCATCCAAACACCTTCAGGAAGTGGAGTGCAATGGAGTAACGGGAACTGATTGCGAACTTCAGTTCTTACAATCCGTGCTCGAAGGTGCAACACAACTTCGTAAGGCGGCTCTAAACTCCAGCTGGAACAAGTCCAGATGGATAAGTGATAAATTTCGTCGCATGCTACTTGGCCATGGGATATGGACTAACTACTCTTGGAGGCCGTGTTGAAAAACGGAGTGCAGCTGTTGTTTAATTAGCGCTCAATGCATACCTGTATGGTCCTGCATATCTATATCTGGTTGAACAATTCAGTCAGCTGTTCGCATATCATTACAAGAGTTGTGCTCTTTTCCTACAGTTTTTTTTCTAGTGGCCTACCGTTTTCTTATTCATCAATATTAACAGCTTTTTTCTCTGTTGTAAACTTGACACTTTTTGGTTTATTTAATATATTTAATCAGTGGGGGGGGGGGCTTTCCCCCCTGTTCTGTCAAAAAAAAAAAAATATTGTTGAGTGGCCAACAGCTTTTCTGGCACAAAGTGATATATTTCCCAACAGTTTTAGCTGATTACAACCAACCTTATTCCCTACAAACGTGTCACCCACAATTACAATACTGACTTATCAATTATGCTACAAACTGTTGCCCATTTGAAAATAAATTATGGAGAAAACTTAGATCTCTTGTAGTGTATTTTCGTATTTATTTAAAAAGATTAAATGTTAAAAGTGAGATTATGGATTATTATTTATTAGTTTATAGCTTTTTCACGTCCTTGGGTACCAAAATTATATCATGGGTGGTACATTTTTGTACCATTTTTTAGTTGTGATTTATGGTACCACTTGGTATCACTCCAAAAATAGTATGACTGCGCATTAGTTTATGAGAGCTTGGTGAGCAATTCAGGCAGCATCACACTTCCTGCTTCTGTCTTATGCGGTTGTTTCATGCAGCTGAAAACATAATTAAAAACATTTTTCTTTCTTTTTTTTTTGAGAGAGGAGGAACTCGTCGGCCGTCACCTTCGATAGTGTTCGCGGGGAGAATTGCCCCAATACTATGGATAACGGGAGCCATCCACTCAACACCATTAGTAAAGAGGCACATCTCTCTCCAAAATACAAAAAAGATCCAATTCACTCTTTCCTTTTTCCAAACAAATAAAAGGCACACGGTGTAATTGCACATCTCTCTCCAAAATACAAAAAAGATCCAATTCACTCTTTCCTTTTTCCAAACAAATAAAAGGCACACGGTGTAATTGCACATCTCTCTCCAAAATACAAAAAAGATCCAATTCACTCTTTCCTTTTTCCAAACAAATAAAAGGCACACGGTGTAATTGCACATCTCTCTCCAAAATACAAAAAAGATCCAATTCACTCTTTCCTTTTTCCAAACAAATAAAAGGCACACGGTGTAATTGCACATCTCTCTCCAAAATACAAAAAAGATCCAATTCACTCTTTCCTTTTTCCAAACAAATAAAAGGCACACGGTGTAATTGCACATCTCTCTCCAAAATACAAAAAAGATCCAATTCACTCTTTCCTTTTTCCAAACAAATAAAAGGCACACGGTGTAATTGCACATCTCTCTCCAAAATACAAAAAAGATCCAATTCACTCTTTCCTTTTTCCAAACAAATAAAAGGCACACGGTGTAATTGCACATCTCTCTCCAAAATACAAAAAAGATCCAATTCACTCTTTCCTTTTCCAAACAAATAAAAGGCTGATATTACACCGCACACGGTGTATAAGGTTTCCTCAAAAAAAAAAAAAACACCGCACGCGGTGTATAAGCTTTGCGGAGGAGGAACCACAGAGGCTGAAAACTTCTCGTTTCTTTTTGTTTTTTCTTTTCTTTTTTTTAAGAATTTCTCGTTTCTTCTTTTTTTTAGAATTACATAGTACAACGCAGATGCTCACAACACGCACGCACACTCACCCCTATGAACACACGTACGCAAACCCTACCTCTATGAGCACCTCCGAAGGACTGAGCACCCGGCAGATCTGGAGATTCCCGAAGTCACCAAAGGCACCTCGTTGTCGACGGGAACGCCGCTTACCACTTAACGCATAACGCTGGTAAATCCTTGAAAATTCGCTCCCACGAGAAGTCGAACCCAGGACCTCCAAGGTGTTACTCTGGTGTCTTAACCACTAGGCCAAGACCATTTTCACATTTCTCGTTTCTTTTTGTGAGTGCAGGCTAGTGCAAGACCAGGCTTCTAATGGGCTCTAGGGTTTTGCCAGCTTCCATTACAGTAGCGGTGGCCTATTACCAGGCGGCCCAAGTCCCATGCCGCACGTACAACGAAACATAGATCGAGAGCACGTACAACGAAACATATTTTTGGGTCCATGCATAGATCGAGAGCGCTCATCGATCGATCCTGGTGCCATGGAGCCTACGACGGAGGACGTGGACGAGGCGAAGGACCAACAACCAAAGCTAAGCACGACCCATGAACACACCGCTGGCGCCGAAGATCTCATCAGCGGTCTGTGCGACGACGTGCTCTTGCGCATCCTGGGTCTGGTGGCCAAGGACGGCGACTGGGACGCGGCGTGCACGGGCGTGCTCTCGCGGCGGTGGCACGGCCTCTGGACGCGCGTCCCGGCGCTCCGCTTGGTGAGCAATTCAGGCAGCACCACGCTTCCTGCTTCTCTCTTATGCGGTTGTTTCATGCAGCTGAAAACATAGTTAGAAACATTTTTCTTTCTTTTTTTGTTTGAGAGAGGAGGAACTCGTCGGCCGTCACCTTCAATAATGTTCGCGGGGAGAATTGCCTCAATACCATAGATAACGAGAGCCATCTTCTCAACACCATTAGCAAAGAGGCCATCTCCTCAATACCATAGATGGGTGCACATCTCTCTCCAAAATACAAAAAAGATCCAATTCACTCTTTCCTTTTTCAAAAAAATTCAAAGAGGCTCCAATTACACCGCACGCGGTGTATAAGGTTTGCGGAGGAGGAACCACCGTTAAGGGGCTGAAAACTTCTCGTTTTTTTTGAGAATTACACAGTACAACGCAGACGCTCACAACACGCACGTACACTCACCTCTATGAATACACGTACGCAAACCCTACCCTTATGAGCACCTCCGAAGGGCTGAGCACCCGGCAGATCTGGAGATTCCCGAAGTTACTAAAGCCGCCTCGTTGTCGACGGGAACGCCGCTTACCACTTAACACATAACGCCGGTAAATCCTAGAAAATTCGCTCCCACCGGGAGTCAAACCTAGGATCTCAAAGGTGTTACTCAGGTGTCTTAACCACTAGGCCAAGACCCCTTTCACTTTCGTTTCTTTTTGTGAGTGCAGGCTAGCAAGACCAGGCTTCTTTGCCGTTGGACTAAGAATCTAATGGGCTCTAGGGTTTCGCCAGCTTCCATTGCAGTAGCGGTGGCCTATTATACCAGGCGGCCCAAGTCAGGAAACTCGTCATGTTCTAACCTAGCACGTCCCATGCCGCACGTACAACGATGAAGCATATTTTTGCAAATTGGGTCCTCTGCCATTCCTTGGGTTATGGCAAAGTTTGCCATAGCAATCCTTGCCGCTCATCTACAAAAGGACGCTAGATACGTGAGGCCGCAGATCCCTCGCTAACCACAGTCAAGTTTTGTGGATTAGGAAACTAATCGCTGTTTTGACGGAGGGCTAACGCGGGGTCCACAGCTCTAAACGGCGGGAAAGGCCATCGTAATTTGCCGCCAAAATCTGCCAACACAACTACGCATCATAATCCCTTCCCCATCTCGTATCTGAAACAACCGAATACAAATTGCTTCGTCTAATCTCCGGCGGCAAGCTCGTCGGCCAGTCGTCTAATCTTTCTACCTTGACGATATAGACGAGGAAATTACTACGTGGCGCCCACCCAACAGTATAAGTAAGGATACACACTGTGACGCCAAACGGTATGATTTCCACAGATCGATCTCTCTCATTAGTCGGTCGAAGTTCCAACTGCAGCCATGGCGAGCAAAATCTCGGAGACATTGCTCCTTCTGCCGCTCCTTGTCTTGATTTTCGCCGCTGATATGTCTTATATTAATTGAGATGTCAAAAGATGTAAGTATTAAAATTCTTGATATAGAGGCCTAGCCGTTTTAAAACCTTAATTTAGCGCACACCAAAATACATAGACTTTGCATTCACCTTCTCTTAGACCATCTCCAAAAGATTTTGTAAAACATTTCTTTTAGCTAAATATACAAAAATGGCGACAAAAATCTCGATCCAATAGCCTCGCTATCCGTCTTGCTTTTTTTCCCAGCTAGCTATTCCGGGCTTTCCGCTGGCAATCTTTACCCAACGAGCAGCGCTGGCCATCCGCTTCCTCCTGCACGAGCGCAGCCTGGCCCACTCCATTCCCGCCTCGCCCCCGCGTGCACTGGCGGAGCTAGGAGAGGGCCAGCCAGGCCCCCCCTTCCTCCGTGCAATTTCTGCTTAGATGTATGCACGCCGTCTGTAATTTGAGTGCCCAAGCAAGCACAACATGCATGCTAGTGCAGCAGCAATAAGCAATAGTGCATAGATTTTTTTAAATCTTGCGAACTCCATCTTTTATTACTCTTCTCGCTGAGTGTGTGCTGATCAGCTCCCGTCTGATATGGCCTTTGAGACACCGTTGGCCCCTCTTGAGTTTCGATGCTAGCTCCGCCACTGCCCGCGTGGCTTCCCGCTGGGTTCGAGGAGCGACGAGCGCGCCGCCAAGATGGGGTTGCTCGTGCGCGGGTGCGGATCCTGGCGCACGCGGCCACCGGAGAGCCTGTCCCATGGCATGCCGCTGCTGGGGTGGCCGAGGGGCGCCGACCAATTCTTCAATGCGAAGCTGGTGGTGGAGCGGGGGGACTGCGTGGGGCTGGCCGCCGACCAAATTTGGTACGATTGTGGCGAGGACGGAGGCGGCAAAAGCCACAGACTCGACGTTGGCGAGGAGGTCTGGCGGCTGGGGCGGAGACGGGCAAGGGCGCAGCTGCGTGGGCGACGAGACGGGGAGGAGCGGGGGACGCGCGGCACGCGCTGGTGTGGTGGCGTGACGGCAGAGGAGCAGGGCGGGCACAGGGTCGTGCTGCACAGGCCGAGCGCATTGCGCGGCTGCCCGCAGAAATTTAGAGGGAGATGGGCACTGGTCTTGCGAGGAAGATGAGCTTCGATATGTTTTCTATCTGGACCTCAACGTACCGCACACCCCTGCTTACAAATTTGAGAACGCAGGCAAAGCACTTCGAGCTCGATTAGCATCATTTGAAGTTCAATTCGAGGTGGTCGATTCAGGCTATCCCTTCGAGCACACGGCCAGCAGCGGCGCGTCATGCAGATAGCAAGAAGCAGGCAGGGGCGTGTGGCTAGCAGCAGCGTGTAGCGTCGGGTCCACGACCTGCAGCGATCGGAGGTGTACGTTCAGGCCGGCCGGCGGGTCACGACGCGAGGCCAAGGACGCGGCCTGATGTGGAAGAAGATGACCAGCCGTTGGATGTCCTCATCTGCACGCATCCTAAAGTTCAAAATTTAGAGAGGCTGTTGGGTTTCATCAGTTTTTTGTTAGCTATTTCGTTTTACATAATAGTTAAATCAGAATTTTGGCTATTCATTTTTTCCTAATCTCTTGGAGATGCTCTTACGTTTCAATACTGCTATAAGTTACCTGGAGCGGCAAGGATTGCTATGGCTCTAGGGTTTCGCCAGCTTCCATGCAGTAGCGGTGGCCTATTATACCAGGCGGCCCAAGTCAGTAAACTCGTCATGTTCTAACCTAGCACGTCCCATGCCGCACGTACAACGACGAAGCATATTTTTGCAAATTGGGTCCATGCATAGATCGAGAGCACTCATCGATCGATCCTGGTGCCATGGAGCCTACGACGGAGGACTTGGACGAGGCGAAGGACCAACAACCTAAGCTAAGCACGACCCATGCACACGCCGCCGGCGCTGAAGATTTCATCAGCGGCCTGTGCGACGACGTGCTGTTGCGCATCCTGGGGTTGGCGACCAAGGACGGCGACTGGGACGCGGCGCGCACGGGCGTGCTGCCACGGCGGTGGCGCGGCCTCTGGACGCGCGTTCCGTCGCTCCGCTTCTCCTCGACGCCGTGGTCGCGGCGTTCCGGCTGGAGCGCCGAACAATTTATCGCCTTCGTCGACGGTGCTCTCGTGCGTCGTGCGCAGTCAGGCGACGGCGTCGAGCACCTGGACATCTCGTTAATGTTCGATGAAAAAGAGCACGACCTAGAACAAGTTGAGCCGCCGTCCGTTGCTGCAGCGGAGAAGTGGATCTGGTACGCCATGCAACGCGGTGTGAAATCTTTCGTGTTTGAACTGGATCTTCCTCCCCCAAAGGCGGTCCAGACGGATGTTGATGGAGATGACGACGACGATGATGCGGAAGAGGAGGGGCCTGTGATTGCTCTCTATGATCTTCCGAGCTCTGCTACGCTGGAGACCATGCATTTGGACCTACACTTCGTTAGAATGCGGCTCCCCTCCACTGCGGTATTCGCATTGCTCGTGGATCTCAAGCTTGAATTCATAGAGGTACAAGACAGCAGCGGCGGCCACCTCCTTTCCCGCCTCGTTTCGTCGGCGTGCTGCCCGTGCCTGCGGAAGCTGCGCCTGTGTTGCATCCAGGGGGTGAACGAGCTGGTGGTCGAGGCTAGTGCTCTCACGGATCTGTCGCTGGAGTTTATGCTTGGGACCAGGTCGCTCAAAATAGTGACTCCTAACCTCCGAGTTCTCTGCATCCAGTCGTGCGGCAGGTTCGAGGCGCTCACCCTCTCAGCTGCCAAGCTGGAGCACATCACTTGCACTTGCTGTTGCTGGAGACCTTTGTCGATTGATATCGATCAGGACTTGTCGTGTGTATCGAGCCTCAAGCTTAGCTTGTGCTCACATGTATCCTCCGATGATGCTCTCAATGAGAACTTGATGAGCATCTCCCTCCTGCAGCGCTGTCAATTTGCTAGATGCCTTGACGTGGACCTTTCTGTTCCGGGACAGGTACACATCCAATTTTACAGTGTCTCCGTTTGGATTTCTATTCCTTTTATCCTAATCTGGTTTTGGAAGGTTATCGCACTATCAAATTCTTTCTTGTATGTTATATATGACTTTTTTTCCAACTCTTTTGAATATGATCATCTTGTACTAATTTATTTTGCCATGGGTCAAAAGTGGATCTTCACTGTACTGACGATGTTTGTTTTAGCTCATCATTTATCCGATAGGTTCACCCAAAATTGACATAATCAAAGACAGGATGCCACAACTTTGCCAAGTCACATATTTGAAGCTTGATATTTCTCCTGGATGGACGTGGCATGCTTTTGGAGATTGTCTAGCAAACTTCCTCTCAACGTTCACCAATCTCAGATACCTCCATCTAAACTTTGGTAATCAACGCTTCACCAAGGTGAGTAGAAAATGCTCACAATTAATCCATCAAATCATAGTGTCAACTCCTTTTCATTTGACTATAAACCACATGCATGTCCTCGCTGCAGCTATCTCTTTATTCTGGTGGGAGTCAGATCCTGTGTGCAACCATTGGAAATCCCATGAATTCTCATCATTACACCTCGAAGAAGTCGAGTTCAAGGGAGTGACGGGGACTGAATGCGAACTTCAGTTCTTACGGTTCATGCTCATAGGTGCAACACAACTACTTAAGGCGGTTCTAAATTTCAGCCCGGACAACGAGCTAGAGGGCCAGAAAAATGATGATTTTCATCGCAGGCTGCTTGGCCATGGCATTTGGACCGACTACTGCGGAGATTATCGGTCATGTGAGTGGAGGTCCTGTTAATAAACGGAGTCTAATTGCTTGGATTGTGAGCTCTACAGGCGTATTTGTATAGTGCCTGCATCGATCTAAATTCAACAATTTCTGCTAGTCAGTCGCATAATCTCATTTTTATTTGAAAATATTAAAAAATCAGGAGATTATGCGATTATTAGTTTATGGGGGGATTTGATACCTAGAATTTCCAGCTGATGTTATCCAAATACTATGGCTACAATCAGATACGCTTTCGTGGGAAGATAGTTAAACCTTCTGTGTTGCAAACAGAATGTGCACGCAAAATTGCTGGATGACTGGCTGCAGCTTCGTGACTTTTTTTTTTGAATGAATGCAGCTTCGTGACTTACAGGATATTACTATCAGAAACTTGCCGCTGACAAGTCTTAAGTTATTTATTGAACAATGAATTCAGTTCTAAGATTGCATTGCCTCAGTTTATTTAAATTTTGCTTGCCTAACTATAATATATTCCAAATTCGTGACGAGAAACTGAGACCAGCTGTACAAGAAAAGGCGGAGGGGGGTTAGGCCCAATTCGTGTATCGCTCACCAATTCGCCACATCGCCTCCTCCACCACCGCCGACAGAAGCATGGCACTCCCGTCGCTCACCCGCCGCCCTCTTCCTCCGCCCTTCGCTAACACGTCAGCTCCAATGCCCCCGCTGTCAACCACCACCATGCTGCCTGCCCAGCCAACCGCCGTCATGCTAACTCATCCGGTTCAAACGCTCGTTGTAGTTGTTGTTGAATGTGTAAAATGTAGAGAGGAAGAGTGGAAAATGATATGCAATTTCTAGATAGACCAATACTCCAATAGGCTCTCCTTATTACATTACAATACTTATCGATTAACGCAGCAGTGCGCTTCCTGATCAATGAATCAAAACCATTTTTTTTTTGTGAGAGGGCTGAATTTCTCTCTGGAGATCCCTTTGGTTTCGCTTCGATTCACGGGTCGTGCATTGCACTGATGACGGCCGATCGACAGGCGGTTGGCCCAGTCAGCCCAACATGTCGCGGACGTAGCAAGTCGTCCCGTGCCGTACATGCTACATTCGAGTCGATCGAGAGATCGGATCCATCGATCCGGCCGCCATGGAATCTGCGGAGGACGTGGACGAGGCGAACCACCAACAACCAAGGCCACCATGCACGACCCATGAACACGCCGCCGGCGCCGAAGATCTCATCAGCGGCCTGTGCGACGATGTGCTCTTGCGCATCCTGGGTCTGGCGGCCAAGGACGGCGACTGGGACGCGGCGCGCACGGGCGTGCTCTCGCGGCGGTGGCGCGGCCTCTGGACGCGCGTCCCCTCCCTCCGCTTCTTCGCAAATCTGGTGTGGGCTGAGGACGTGACAGCCGAACAATTTATCGCCTTCGTCAACAATGTTCTTGCACGTCGATCGCAATCAGAAGAAACCGTGGAACACCTAGCGTTCTGTCTTTGTATGGACTTCACAATGTGCGGCCACA
>LAPY01000619.1:4926-32588 GCA_000970635.1 Eragrostis tef
CTCCGTGACAACATGTTGAACAAATTAATCCACCCAAATAATGGACGAATGTTTGGTGACAATTAATCTTTAATTTTCAATATATATATATTGTACTCTACAAAGGGAGGAGGAAAATAAAAGGCTGGCATGTCCATATTTGGCACAGAAACGTATCTATGCTACAGATATGAACCTCCACGCTACGGCACACCTGCCACGTTCTGTGTGAGAGAAGGCCGGACGCGCGGCGGCCACAGATGGAACCATGGAAGGACTTCGACTTTGACGACGACGACGTTGATTCCGGCTCCTCAGGCCCGGCGGCGCCTGGTGGCGCTGGACCGCAGGGCGCGGCGGCGGTGGCGTATGTGATGGCGGAAGACGCCGATGCCCTCGACTGCGGCGTCTGCTACCTCCCGCTAAAGCCTCCCATCTTCCAGGTACGCACATGCATCGTCTTGTTCCCTCGCCTTGTTGGACTTGTTGGCGAAGGGCGGTGATCGTGGTAAAAGAATCCCATAGTCTAAACACATCTTATTATTAGCTGATGGATCTGGTAGTCGAACCTAGTTACTACTGTCGACTCCGAATCCTTTTGTCAGTTTTGTGTGCGTGCAAATCTCTATCACATTGTAAACAAGAAAATTTCTTTACAACAATACGAAGCCTCCTTCGTATACGAAAAAACAATAGTATTCAGTAGTATGCTTCACGGCCATCAATTTTTATTTGCAGTCTACCTCATGCCTAGGCATTTCAACCATCAGGTCTTGCTCTTGCTATAGAACAAGTTAAATCTCTCGATATTTTTAGAGGACTTTACACGATTTATTTATTACATCATACGTTATATACTAAAAAGTTACACCAAAAGAATCATTGTAACTCAATATAACTCAAGTATAAGGGTCTATTTGGCACAACTCCAACTCCAATATCTCTGCTGAATTTTAGACTAATATTTTTAGTCCAACTTACGAACAAAATAATTCAACCAAACACCTACACCCACAGCTCTCTAGATCCATGAATTTCTAAGGCTAGATACGAGCGGCCCCAAGAATTTCTAGATCAGGAGTTACCAAACACTCGCAAGAGGCGTGAAAAAAAATTCAGGCGTTGAAGGCCTTAAATTGCCTGAAATTTGATTTTTCGTCCCTTTGTGCTTTTTTTTTCTATAGCGAAATCCCACTTTTTTGCTTGTTTTTCTTCTATTGAGGATAATTATTTTAGATCAAATTGAGGATAACTATTCCATTAGTCAGTAGTTTATTTTGACCATTACATATGCTGTGCAGTGCAATGTGGGACATGTTGTGTGGTCGCCGTGCCGCAACAAGCTCATGAGCACCGGCAAGTGCCCTGTGTGCGGCATCAACGTCGCCGGTGGCTACCGACGGTGCCACGCGATGGAGCGCCTGGTGGAGTCCATCCGTGTCCCGTGCCCGAATGCCACTGCCGGCTGCACTGCCATGCCGGCCTACTGTCACCAGCAGAACCACCGCCAGGTGTGTCCTCACGCGCCATACTGCTGCCCCGGCAAGGACTGTGGATTCATCGGCTACATGAATGCGGGACTCCTGGACCACTTCACCGGCACACACGGCTGGCCTTGCAGCATCAAGAAGAACAGAGCCGGCAAAACGTGCAGGTTCAGCGTCAGCCTCAACAACGGCTTCAACTTCCTCATTGCTGATCTCGCCACCGGCGGTGAAGGCAGCTCTGCCACCATTACCAGCAGCAAGTACCTGTTCCTGCTCAACGTGTTCCGGCAGCCGCTTGGCCGCGCCATCTCCGTGCTCTTGATCAGCCGGAAGCCTTCCTCGAAAGCAGTAAAATGTGTTCTCACCTTTTCTCACATTGCTTCTGAGGATCGAAAGTTCTTAGGCAGTCATTTGCTGCAATCAAAGATCAACGTAGAATGCTCGGATCTCTCTAGCGGGGTGCCCAACCCTGACGACTGCTTCCAGTTTGTTGTGCCGGATTACCTTCTTGGAGAAGGTAACAGGGATAGTGCCATCAAGATCAAAGTCAGTATTTCAATCGACGATTTGGAATAAATTAAATGTATTCTCCAATTGTCAAAATTCTAGATATGGGTATCGATGCATGTAAGGTAAATTAATCTAATGTCAAATGAATGATGAGCTGATGTCAGTTAGCTAGTACTGGCATGCAGAAACACAATTTTGGGAATAAAAGACGAAGAAAATTTGTAAGAACCTCTTTATGTAGTTATCAATACATTATAATCTGTAGGGGCCTGTTCATTTAGAAAAAAAAAAGAAGACGAAGAAAATGCAAGTTACATGCAGAAACACAATTCAGCATTCAAATTCCAGGCGTTAAAAATAAAATTTACTTAAAGCGAGATTTCTTCCGCACTACATGAATATCAATGAGAGGAAGCTGCTCCTAAGCCTTTAAAAATATTTGCTTTCTAATGTTAATTGCGGGACAGTTTGGATGTTTTTCGGCAGCTTTCTTATAGCAACATTCGTGGCTTGAAACAACTGGAACGTATATCGCCTCAACACGACCAGATCTGCCGCCGGAAGTCGTTGCCGCTGCCCAGGTAATCAACAGCGTGAAGCCCATGCCCTTCCAAAATTAACGATAACTTTTTGAGCTAGACATACAACAAGACTAAGCATGAATCTACCGATCATAGACACTACCCAACTTGACAAGAATAATTAGAAAAACTAGTAACCATATCAAAGGAGACAAGCATGCATTGAAAAAATTTACTACAAACTAAAATAGTAATAAATAGGAGCAAGATGTTCAAAGACACTATTCTGTTCCTTATAAATGTTGCTCAGTGGTCTTGTACTCTTGCTCTTCATATTCTTGAACTGCTTCTCCACGATATCATCGATTCAAATGAATTATCGATAAAATAGAAGCACGAGCTAGCTCACGAGCTAGCTCATTATGGCTCAACGAGCTAAAGATGAAAAACACATTTTTAATAGCTTTTTTAAATAGAGAAAGCAACAACACAATGCTTTGTTGCTTGTTCACTACATACGTGTCCATCTGCCATTGACAAAGCAGCAACACAATGCTTTGTTGCTTGTTCACCAACATTGCAGTCTTCAAGCAGGATGACAGATCGGCAATCGCGCGTGCTCCTTTGTCAATGGCGACGCGGTAATGTTGGCGTGTCGTAGATGTATACGTAGAGATGCAATAGGCGCTGTGACCTTCCTTTATACGTTCAGGCTTGTGCGTGGGTTGGGCTTTTGCAAAGAAGAATTGAGACGAGGAGCATGAGCCGTGGGCTAGGTTTCTTATTCTCACCTAGCTCGTTTTGGCTTGTTAGCTGCTCATGAGCTGGCTCAAGTTGGCTCGTAAAATTAACGAGCTAAAAACCTAGCTCAGCTCGTTAAAAATTAAAACAAGTCGATCTGAGTCAAATCGAGTTTGCTTTGAGCTGAGCTAGCTTGCGAGCTGCAAGTTTTATTGCCAATCCTATGCTTAACATCATCTTCTGGAACACATAAGAGTCCACTTTTCTAGGAAGATGGATCATTTTGGGTAAGTATTACTTTGGAAGTACCGATGAACAGTTGGTCGGTCAAAAGTTATCTAAAACTTTTACGTACGTCAGTTTTACCGACTATAGCTTATGTCGGCAAAGACATTTATCCAACCTATATATGACGAGTTGTTGAAGGACTATTTATCAACTGATGGTGGGATGCTGATGGTGAACCGTGGTGTAATTAATGTGTTACTGTGTACAGATGTTTTTTTTAAGAACTAGCACATGATTGCTTGTCTTGATCAGTGCATAATACTGTACTACATCGTTTGCCTACATATGTGTGATGCATCTGGATCATAGCACTCTTTTAAGTAATCTATTTATTTGCAAGTAATTAGCTCCAGTCTTGATACTCTGATGACTGCAGAAGCTTGGAAGACGACGGGCAATTAATTAATTTGCCGGATGTTCTCAGTCATCTCTGCTTCGGCGATGGAGCCACCCAAGTACCAGCGTCCTCAGCTGGCCATGCGCCACATTTGAGGGGCGACCTGGCGGGATGTTGCCGGTTTGGGATGACTTCTTCAACGTCCGCCTACGCGACGGCTTCAACTTCGTCCGAGTAGCTTACAGCACCTGTGACAGTGGCAGGTACCTGTTCTGCTGAACGTGGCACGCGAGCCGGCGGGAGGCACCATCTCCGTACACTGGATACAACCCAAATTAGCCACCTCATCCGATGGTCATGCTGATCAGGGACCCTCATCAAAGGAATGGAATGCATTCCTAATTACTCAGGTTCGCGGAAACTGGACTGTTCTTCTAGCACCGGGCAAATCAGCTATAGCGTGGGTTTTGTGTTCAAAGTGACCTTCACCGACCTGTCTAGTTTGCGGTGCCAGACAGATCCTACCAGTTTGCGGTGCAGCGACAAGGACGCCATCAAAGTCACAGTCTCTTTTGCAGACCAATGGGAAAATAAGTAAGGTCACAGCTCAATTTGACATGCATCTAATAGATCTGTGTAATTCAGTCGCGATGCATCGATCTTGTAAGCATTGGTGAAGATGAAACACATTTGATCGATCGTGGTGCGCGGCTCTCGATTTGAAGATAGCATATTGAAATCCTTTGTTAGGACAGAATAATTTCTGAGTGACTAATGGGTAACTATTTTTATTGCAAGAGATTTGATCCCAGAACATTTCAGTGAATTACCAATTTTGTCAGTCACGATACACTGGTGTATTACTATGACAGGTCCTGATCCTGGAGCTGTATATTTCCTTTTATTGAGTGGCCCTGTGGCTGATGATAAACCTGCTAACTGAATTGTAAATGATTAGGATAAAGACTAAACTGTCTAAAGATTTTTGTGATAATGGATCAGGCTTGGATGAACACATCTGCGGTAGTACCGGAGAGTTTCCAATGCTCATACGACTACAGATGTGATTAGGGGATTTAGAAACAAAATGATCTTTAGAAATTAGATAAGTTCTTTTGAATGTGATGTGGCAAAACGACATTTTACTTGGGTAGAACAAGCTTATTATCATTACGGTACCGCATCTATCTAGAAGTACTTGTAACAACCATTCCATTGAGTACTCATTGGCCTCAATCCGACTTTGTATGTGCATGTTATAGTTGGCAAAAATGGGCGTGCCAAAATGGGCGGGCACGAAGCTTGACAATTTTGGCCCAGCCCAGGAAAAATGGGTCGTGCTGGCCCGACCCGGTGCCTTGGGCCGTGCTTGGGCCAACCCCCTCAGCCTAGTGGGCAGCACGGCCCAGCATGCATAACAAAAGACCCGAAGCAGCCCACGTAATAGCCCACAAACCACGGCCCGTTAGCGGCCAAGCAAATAAGCATCCCACGTATATGCTAACCCTTGCAGCCCTCTATATAAAAGCACCTTTCGATGCCACCCTCAACTCATTTCCCCTACGCCGCCCACCTCCTTCTTCCCTTTCTTCCTTCCCGCGGCGCCCGCCTTTGACGTCGGCAAGGCTAAAGTTGGCCAGATCTCAGTCCACTTCGCCCACCTCCTCCCTCTCCTCAGCTATTGGCGGCCATATCTCGGCCTGCGTCAACAACCTCCTCCCTCTCTTCCTCTCCCGCGTCACCCGCCTTCGACGCCAGCGATGCTGCCGGCGGCTAGATCTTGGTCCCCGCCACAGCTAGGGCGCGCTCCATCGCAGGTGCCGTGGAGGTCCTCGTGAGAGGAAGAAAGGAATGTCTCGTGGGCCATTTTTGGGCCTCTTTGGTCTACCAAGCCAAATGGTTTGCCCATTTGTTGCGCTCGAACATACGGTTTGCATAACAGGCTCGAAAGGCTTTGTGGGTTTGTTGACAGGTCGAGAGCATCGAATCTGTTTCAGCTTCCAGATGATTCAGCTACTGATTCCTCTTCTCGGTCAAATTGTCCTTTCTATTCTTCATGTTGGGTGGGAGGGGAAAGGCGAGCCGGCAACCTAGGCGACGACGGAGATGAGGGAAGCGGCGATGCTGGTACGCGCGTGATCATTTCCTGACGCCTAGGTGGCTAATCAGCGCTCGAACATACGGTTTGCATAACAGGCTCGAAAGGCTTTGTGGGTTTGTTGACAGGTCGAGAGCATCGAATCTGTTTCAGCTTCCAGATGATTCAGCTACTGATTCCTCTTCTCGGTCAAATCGTCCTTTCTATTCTTCGTGTTGGGTGGGAGGGGAAAGGCGAGCCAGAAACCTAGCCGGCGATGCTGGTATACGCGTGATCTTTTCCTGACGCCTAGGTGGCTAGTCAGGAAGGCGAGTGAGGAGGTGACCGGGGCCGCGAGCGAGGAGGCAAGTGGTGTGGCGTGGGAGCAGATTTTGCGAGGCGTTTCTGGTAGCCACTTGAACTCTTTCCCCCATTGATTTGTTCATGTTGCAGCTGGTGTGATCGAATCTCTATGTGGGTATCTTGATCCTAGTTTGGTTGTTTCAGGGATTTGATGATAGTTTGGTTCTCTCTCGGTTACATGATTGTGTGGTGCCTTGCTGTTGTTAGGGTTGATTTTGAGCTCAGTCCATTTGTGCTTATATTTTGCTGTTTTTAGAGTTTGCCAATTGAGGCCATTTGTAGTATTTCTCGTGATTTATGGTTTGAATTCTAGTTCAGTTGATATGTATACATATATTTGCTTGAAATCATGATTGATTTCTGGTAGTTTCTTCTATATTTACTTCAACTCTTGTTTGGAGTATATGAAGATTTGGTCCATGAATTCAGTATATTCGCAATATGACTAGCAAAGATGCTGCAATGATAATTTTGTCATTTGTTTGTATGTATGCCTTGACCATTGTCTAGTGAGTATGGTATTTGTTACTTTGTTATGAGATTGTCATTTCTTTGAGTCCTAGAATTACATTTTGGAAATGTTGACATGTGCTCACTGATTTTCCTTTTATTATGCTGACTATACTCACATGATTTGACCTATATTTATGTCACACCACAAAATTCTTATTTTGGGATGTGAAGTATTTTTGCTAACTTCTGTTAGTTGTGATGGAAAATGAATTTATCAATCATAGATTAGGCTAAGGATATTTATGGTTGGATAATACCTTGTTAAATTCCTAATCCTCAATTCCTCATATCATTTCTCCCTATTTCTCAACATTTTCCCTTCGCCTTTTCATTTCCTGCTTTTATGCCATTTGATTCTAATTTCATAAAATATCCAACCAGACTTTGGTCCGAAATCTCCTAGGCCCATCTCTATTTTTCCCGCTTCCCTCCTTTCTTTTTTTTTCTGGCATGGGCTCACTAATTTCTCTCCTACGCTTGCGGCCCAGCTTGCATATGCTGCGGCCCACAATGGCCCGCATCGCGCCGTACGCCTCCGCTCAACCACCTCTGCCCTACGCGTGCGGGCCCGATCCTCTTGGGCCCCGTGCCTATAAAATATGAGATTGTTCCTCCAAGCCCCTTTCGCGCCCCCACCACCCCTGCGCCGCCATATAACCCTCGCAAGCGCCTCCACCTTTTGTTGTCCTTCCCAAGCCTTGCGAGGTGCGCTCGTGCATGATGTCTTGTGTTGTGCGCGCGCGCGCACACACACACACACCCACACACAAGCGCGCGCACACACACACAAGCGCGTATACATACACACACATCCAATCATAATGTTTTATGATGTGTTTCATGAATTTGGTGTAATGTATTTACTTATTTGTTTTTTCTTTTATCAGTAGTTTGACGATGATCACGTGGAGAAGTGGTACGAGCAAAAAGAGAAAGAGTACAAGATCTCTTAGCCATTACTTCGTGCACAACATAAATTATCTTTTGAAACTGGTATCCATTACATCGGTCCGCCCTCGTGAGTCGGACTACTGTTATGGCCATGTGCTTGACTATCGCCATGGCCGCGTCCTCCACCAAGGCCGCGCCACCTTTGACTTCCTCATCTGGGATCCCATCATTGCTGAGGAGCACCGTATATATACCTAGCCAACTATTGCCATGCAACTGCGACCATCAGAGCTGCGGCCACGACAGACCCTTCCTTGTCGCCTTAATTAATCAGCGCTAGCAATTTTGGGCCTGAAGAGTTAACAGACGCACTCTTGTACTCATCCAAGGCTGTAGAGTGGAGTGCACGAACGACCGTGCATGAATGCTACTACTTTGGGTGGGAGCTTCCCCCTGCCCTTGCCGAAGACACGGTGTACTTCATCATGCTTAGTTTTGCTATACATCTCGGCCAAACAATTGTCGTTAATTTGTAGAACCCATGCATTCAACTTTCTGAATATTTTGTTGGAGTCCTAGACCTTCTCTTTTTGAACAGTTTAATCCTCAAAACCTTTAAACCCATATCTTTTTAGATGTTAACTCCAATTTTGGCTGTTCTTGCGTCTAAGTGTCCATCTCATTGCTACACACACACACACACACACACAAAATCATAGTATTATATAATGTGGTTGATATGTTTGGTACTGTATTTACTTCTATGTGCTTTTCTTTTATTGGTAGTTCATTCGAATCAATGATGACGTGGACAAGCAGTACAAGAATATGCAGACCAAGAGTACAAGATCACTAAGCAGTATTATATGGAATAGGCAAGTGTCCTTGAACATCTTGCTTCTAATTAATTAGTATTAGTTTGTAGTACATTCCTTAATTTAATACATGCTTGTCTCCTATGATATGGTTTACTAGTTTTTTCTCATTATTCCCTGTCAACTATTGGGTAGTGTCTATGATGCAAGCTCAAAATACTTCAATTTGATTTGAAGCCCTCAAATTAAATTGACGTTTATGATTTAGGTATTCACTCAGATAAAGAACTGAGGTCATAACATTGGTAATAGGCATCAAGTCTATATACGTAATCACAATATTTACACTTGCATGTAACATAAATGGTATAGAAGAGATGAAAAGTCAAAAACCAATGGGAAATAAAGGAAATGTATATTTCGGATGGCAAAGAATAAACACATAAGTTTTGAACGCGAATATGCAATTTGCTCCTTTTTGTTTACATAAAGCCTTTCTGAACTTGAAATTCCCATGAATTGACACGCACGATTTACTTCAATCCATTTGGAATTTACTTGATCTTTTTTTGAAATTGACTTGAAACCTCTAATTGAGTTAGAACTTTGTTCCAATTGACTTGAACTTTATTTTTTAAACCTTACACATTTCAAAATGGACTTGAAACATGTGTCGTGAATTTCATTTGATTTGGCATCCATTTCTGTTTCAAGTATTGCCTCTGGCCTGGACCATGATGGGCACTATCTGCCCTCCTCGTCCCCTTGCGAATATTCGCCGTCCTGCTGAGCAGAGCACAACGGCCATTATGGCGTTGTTGCTGCCACCACCACTTGAGTTGATGGATGACACCATCAAAGAGATACTCCTCCACGGCTCCACCTCCCTCTAGACGACCCCACGCTCCTCATCCACGCTTCCCTCTCGTCTTGATGGGATGGGGCCAACTCCTTACTGACCTCGGCTTCCTACACGGCCACCGTGCATTCTACTGTACACCTCCCCTGCTCGGCTTCCTCCACAACATAAAATATCTTTCGAAACAGGTACCTATATTACATGTCCTCCCATGTGAGACGGACTACCGTTATGGTCATATGCTTGACTGCCGCCATGGCCGCATCTTACACCAAGACCGCGCCACCTCTGACTTTCATCGTTTGGGATCCCATCACCGCCGAGGAGCATCGTATACCTGGCCACGACAATGCCTCTAATTAAAACTTCAGTGCCGTGGTGCTCTGCGCTTTTGCCAACTGCAGCCATTAGAACTGCCACGACAGCCCCTTCCTTGTCGCCTCAATAAGCACTAACAATTTTGGGCCTGAAGAGTTCACAGACGCACTCTTGTACTCATTGTCAACTACTGTGGAGGAATGCTACTACTTTGGGCCAGAACCCCCCCCTGCTCAAGTCGAAGACATGGTTTACTTCATCTGAATTCATGCTTAGTTTAATTTTCTATATACTTGCTTGAAAAATTGTCGTTAATTTTGAGTAATGATGTTTAGGTAACATAATAGTGATGGTAATGGTTTAGTGACATGGTGGACTCCACGTAATGCATGGTTTTCACTTTAGCCCTGTACCTTCCCTTTGTACAACCCCAGTGCATTCAACTTTCTTCAGAACCTTTAAATACCCATATCTTCTATCAATAACTTTGATTCACGGTTCTTGTGCCTAAGTCTCCATCTCAATTGTTACACACACACACACACACACATCCAATCATAGTGTTTTATATGACGTGTTTCATATGTTTGGTATTGTATACACTTGTGTATGCTTTTCTTTGGTAGTTTATTCGAATCGATGATTGCATGGACAAGTGATACGACAATATGAAGAGTATGGGTACAAGATCACTGACCAGTATTATGTGAAACAGACAAGGTGTACAGCAGTATTACAAGATCATGGGTCGACATCATGAAGGCGTGCAGCAGCCAGACGAAGGAGTCGACGAACTGGTCGGAGGTGACGACACCGCAGCCGAGGATGACATGCGTGCGGTGGAGGCTCAGTCTGACGAAGGGGATGAATGACACGTGTACCGGTTCGTCCGGTACGTGGTGTCCAACACGACGACGTCACCGTGCTCCATGCACTCGAGGCGGGACTTGACGTTGGCCTAGAAGAGGTGCTTCAGGCGCCCGTGTGCATCCAACTCGAAGTCATGGAAATACATCGGGTCAACCTCGTCTCTCTTGCTCCATGGAGCAGCGCCCTACTTTGCCTCCTCCCGAAGCCAGCGTTCCACGAAGAACCCAACCTGGAAGGCTTTACGAGAGATGGGGGCAGGATTACATAAGATCCAATGGTTATGAGCCTTGAAGTGTCTAAATTAATGGATGGATGTTTTCCTTTTTCTGACAATTTATAGGATTTTTCCTCCAAGTGTGAGGGCTCTATGGGGCTTCCAAGTAGTTAATATATATGATATGATCATGTGTTTAGCAAACAGAGACGGAGTGATATGAAATCTAGTCAAAAGCTGGTGTCCCAGCTGGTCCCAGGTGGTGTTCTTTCTTCGAGCAATAGATACAAGCTCGTCGTGCTGGCACCTATGACAGTGGCAGGTACCTGTTTCTGCTCGACGTGGCGCGCCATTCGGCTGGACGCACCATCTCCGTGCACTGGATACACCCCCCAGCGCATCCGATGGTCATGCTGATCAGAGACCCTCATCAAAGGAAATGGAATGCATTCTTGACTACTCAGGTTCACGGAAACTAGACTGCTCTTCTAGCACTAGGCAAATCAGCTGTAGCTTGGGCTTTGTATTGAAAGTGAGCCTCACCGACCTGTCTAGTGGATTGCACAGCCTTGACAGCTCGTACCAGTTTGTGGTGCCAGACTACGCTGTCGCAGACATCGACAAGGATGCCATCAAAGTCACAGACTCTGTTGCAGCCCAATGGGAAAATAAGTAAGATCACAGCTCAATTTGACATCTAATAGATCCGTGTAATTCAGTCGTGTTGCATCGACCTTGTAAGCATTGGTGAAGATGAAACCCATTTGATCTATCATGGTGCACCGCTCTCGATTTGAAGATAGCATATTGATATCCTTTGTTAGGACAGAATAATTTCTGAGTGACTAATGGGTATATTTTGTTGCAAGAGATTTGATCCTGTGACATTTCAGTGAATTACCAATTTTGTCAGTCACGATACATTGGTGTATTACTATGACAGGCCTGATCCTGGAGCTGTATATTTCCATTTATTGAGTGGCCCTGTGGATGATAATAAGCCTGCTAACTGAATTGTAGATGATTAGGATAAAGACTAAACTGTATAAAGATTTTTTTTCTTGAAAATGCAGGAGAACTGCGCTTCATTGTATTAAGAAGAAAATGGGAGATAAGATCCCGAATACAACACACCCCACACACTCTAGTTTTTTAGGTTACATTCGTGCCTTTTAATAAAAGAGGAACAACCAACATTGAAAACTCTAATCTACTGGGGAGGGGCAGTCAAGTACGATAGCCCACGAGCCCCTGCCAACGACCACAACTGGCGTTCTTCTCCAACCAAGATCATAATTTCTGCTATGTTATGTGTTGCACCATCAAAAATGCACCGATTGCGGTGCTTCCAGATTTTCCAAGCTCCCAATACTATAAGGGAATTGAGCCCTTTTCGTATCAATCCAGTAGTTGCTGCACTTGCTCTTTCCCACCAGGCATCAAAGGATGATTCGCTAGGCTGTGGAGCCTGTCTAAAGATTTTCGTGATAATGGATCAGGCTTGGATGAATACATCTGCAGTAGTATCAGAGAGTTTCCAATGCTCTTACAACTACAGATGTGTTTAGGGGATTTAGAAAAAAAATGATCTTTAGAAATTAGATAAGTTCTTTTGAATCTGATGTGGCAAAACGATAATTTACTTGGGTCGAACAGGCTTATTATCGTTACGGGACCACATCTATCTTGAAGTACTTCTAACAATCATTCCCTTGAGTACTCATTGACCTCAACCCGACTTTGTATGTGCATATTATAGTTGGCAAAACCGGCGTGCCAAAATAGGCAGGCACGAAGCACGACAATTTTGGCCCAGCCCAGGAATAACGGGTGATGTTGGCCCAACCCGGTGCCCCGGGCCATGCTTGGGCCGACCCCCTCAGCCTAGCGGGCAGCACGGCCCAACACGCATAACAAAAGGCCCGAAGCAGCCCACGTAACAGCCCACAACGCACGGCCCATTAGCGGCCAAGCTGATAAGCAGCCCACGTAACTGCTAACCCTAGCAGCCCTCCATGTAAAAGCACCCTTGGACGCAACCCACAACTCATTTCCCCTGCGCCGCCGGCCTCCTTCTTCCTTCCCGCGCTGCCCGCCTTCGATGCCGGCAAGGCTGCCGTTGGCCACATCGCAGTCCACATCACCCACCTCCTCCCTCTCTTCCTCCCCTGCGTCACCCGCCTCTGATGACGGCGAGGCTGCCGGTGGCCAGATCTTGGTCCCCGCTGCAGCTAGGGCGCGCTCCATTGCAGGTGCCGTGGAGGTCCTCGTGAGAGGAAAAGGAACGTCTCGTGGGCCATTTTTGGGCTTTCGGACCCGTGGGCCCGTTTGGTCTATCGAGCCAGATGGTTTGCCTTTTTTGTTGCGCTTGAACATACAGTTTGCCTAACAGGCTCGAAAGGCTTTGTGGGTTTGTTGACAGGTCGAGAGCATCGAATCTGTTTCAGCTTCCAGATGATTCAGCTACTGATTCCTCTTCTCGGTCAAATTGTCCTTTCTATTCTTCATGTTGGGTGGGAGGGGAAAGGCGAGCCGGCAACCTAGGCGACGACGGAGATGAGGGAAGCGGCGATGCTGGTACGCGCGTGATCATTTCCTGACGCCTAGGTGGCTAGTCAGGAAGGCGAGCGAGGAGGCGACCGGGGCTGCGAGCAAGGAGGCAAGTGTTGTGGCGCGGAAGCAGATTTGGCGAGGCATTTCTGGTACCCACTCGAACTCTTTCCCCTTTGATTTGTTCATGTTGCAGCTGGTGTGATCGAACCTATATGTGAGTATCATGATCCTAGTTTGGTTGTATCAGGGGTTTGATGATAGTTTGGTTCTCTCGGTTACATGATTGTGTGGTGCCTTGCGCTGTTGCTAGAGTTGATTTTGAGCTCAGCCCATTTGTGCTTATATTTTGCTGTTGTTAGAGTAGTCAATTGAAGCCATTTGCAGTATTTCTCATGATTTATGGTTGGAGTTCTAGTTCAGTTGATATGTATACATATATTTGCTTGAAATCATGGTTGATTTCTGGTAGTTTCTTCTATATTTCCTGCAACTCTTGTTTGGAGTATATGAAGGATGGTCGACCCTGAATTCAGTAGCTCCGCAATGTGACTAGGAAATACACTGCAATGATAATTTTATCATTTATTTGTATGTATGCCTTGACGATTTCCCACTGGTATGGTATTTGTTACTTTGTTATGACATTGTCATTTCTTTGAGTCCTACAATTACATTTTGGAAATGTTGACATGTGCTCTTGATTTTCCTTTTATTATGCTGACTATACTCACATGATTTGACCTATATTAATGTCATACCACAAGCGCGCGCACACACACACACAAGCATGCACGCGCACACACACACACACAAGCACGCGCGAACACACACATCCAATTATAATGTTTTATGATGTGTTTCATGAATTTGGTGTAATGTATTTAATTATTTGTTCTTTTTCTTTTATTGGTAGTTTGATGTTGATCACGTGGAGAAGTGGTACGAGAACAAAAGGAGAAAGAGAACAAGATCACTGAGCCATTACTTTGTGCAGAACATAAATTATCTTCCGAAACTGGTATCCATTACTTTGGTCTGCCCTCGTGAGCCAGACTACCGTTATGGCCATGTGCTTGACTGTCGCCAAGACCGTGTCCTCCACCAAGGCCGCGCCACCTTTGACTTCCTCACCTGGGATCCCATCATTGCCTAGGAGCACCATATATTTACCTAGCCACGACAATGCCTCTAATTCAAACTTAATTTAGTGCAACGGTGCTCTGCGCTATTGCCATGCAACTGCGACCATCAGAACTGCGACCACAAGAGACCCTGGGATCCCATCATTGCCTAGGAGCACCATATATTTACCTAGCCACGACAATGCCTCTAATTCAAACTTAATTTAGTGCAACGGTGCTCTGCGCTATTGCCATGCAACTGGGACCATCAGAACTGCGACCACAAGAGACCCTTCCTTGTCGCCTTAATTAATCAACGCTAGCAATTCTAGGCCTGAAGAGTTCACAGACGCACTCTTGTACTCATCCAAGGCTGGAGAGTGGAGTGCACGAATGCTACTACTTCGGGTTGGAGCTTCGCCCTGCCCTGGTTGAAGACACAATGTACTTCATCTGTATTCATACATAGTTTTGCTATACATCTTGGCCAAACAATTAACGTTAATTTGTAGAACCCAAATGCATTGAACTTTCTGAATATTTTGCTGGAGTCTTAGACCTTCTATTTTTTCATAGTTTAATCCTCAAAACATTTGAAAATCCATATCCTTTTAGACGGTAACTTCAATTTTGGCAGTTCTTGTGCTAAATGTCCATCTCATTGCTACACACACACACACACACACACACACATCCAATCATAGTATTATATAATGTGGTTGATCTGTTTGGTACTGTATTTACTTTTGTGTGCTTTCCTTTTATTGGTAGTTCATTCGAATCAATGACGATGTGGACAAGCAGTGCAAGAATATGAAGAGCAAGAGTACAAGATCACTAAGCAGTATTATATGGAATAGGCAAGTGTCCTTGAACATCTTGCTTCTAATTACTTAGAATTAGTTTGTAGTACATTCCTTAATTTAATACGTGCTTGTCTCCTATGATATGGTTTACTACTTTTTTCTCATTGTTCCTCGTCAACTATTGGGTATTGTCTATGATGCAAGCTCAAATACCTCAATTTGATTTGAAGCCCTCAGATTTAAATTGACGTTTAAGATTTAATGTATTCACACAGATTAAGAACTGAGGTCAAGGGTACAGAACTAGGCATCAAGGGTATATACATAATAACAATATTTACACTTCTATGTAACATAAATGGTACAGAAGAGATAAAAAGTCTTGAAGGCAAATATGCAATTTGCTCCTTTTTGTTTACATAAAGCTTTTCTGAACCTGAAATTGCCATGAATTGACACGCCCGATTTACTTCAAACCATTTGGAATTTACTTGACCCTTTTTTGAAATTGACTTGAAACCTCTAATTGAGTTAAAACATTTTTCCAATTGACTTGAACTTTATCTTTTTAACCTTACACATTTCAAAATGGACTTGAAACATGTGTCATGAATTTCAATTGATTTGTCATCCATTTTTGTTTCAGGTATTGCCTCCGGCCTGGACCATGATGGGCACTATCTGCACTCCTCGTCCCCTTGCAATCATTCACCATCTTGCTGAGCAGAGCACAACCGCCATCATGGCGTCGTTGCTGCCACCACCGCTTGAGTTGATGGATGACATCATCAAAGAGATACTCCTCCACGACTCCGTCTCCCTCTAGACAACCCCACGCTCCTCATCCACGCCACCCTCTCGTCTTGATGGGATGGGGCCAACTCATTATTGACCTCAGCTTCCTACACGACCACCGTGCATTCCACTGAACACCTCCCCTGCTCGGCTTCCTCCACAACATAAAATATCTTTCAAAACAGGTACCCATATTACATGTCCTCCCTTGTGAGTCGAACTACCGTTGTGGTCATATGCTTGACTGCCGCCATGGCTGCATCTTACACCAAGACCGAGCCACCTCTGACTTTCCTCGTTTGGGATCCCATCACCGCCAAGGAGCATCGTATACCTGGCCACGACAATGCCTCTAATTAAAACTTCAATGCCGTGGTGCTCTGCGTTGTTGCCAGCTGCAACCGCTAGAACTGCAACGACAGCCCCTTCATTGTCGCCTTAACAAGCGCTAACAATTTTGGGCCTGAAGAGTTCACAGACGCACTATTGTACTCATTGTCAACCACGTGGAGGAACGCTACTACTTTGGGCCAGAAATTCCCCCTGCCCAAGTCAAAGACACGGTGTACTTCATCTGTAATTCATGCTTAGTTTTGCTATACGCGTCTCGGTCGAAAATTTGTCGTTAATTTTGACTAATGATGTTTAGGTTCAATAATAGTGATGGTAATGGTTTAGTGACATGGTGTACTCCACGTAATGCATGGTTTTCACTTTAGCCCTGTACCTTCCCTTTGTACAACCCCAATGCATTCAACTTTCTTCAGAACCTTTAAATACCCATATCTTTTATCAGTAACTTTGATTTCACAGTTCTTGTGCCTAAGTCTCCATCTCAATTGTTAAACACACACACACACACACACACACACACACACAAGTTTTGAAGGCACATATGCAATTTGCTCCTTTTTTTTACATAAAGCTATTCTAAATTTGAAATTTCCATGAATTGACACTCCTGATTTACTTCAAACAATTTGGAATTTACTTGACCCATTTTTTAAATTGACTTGAAACCTCTAATTGAGTTAGAACTTTTTTCCAATTGACTTGAAATTTATTTTTTAAACCTTACACATTTCAAAATGGACTTGAAACATGTGTCGTGAATTTCATTTGATTTGGCATCCATTTTTGTTTCAGGTATTGCCTCCAGCCTGAACCATGATGGGCACTATCTGCACTCCACGTCCCTTTGCGAACATTCTCTGTCGTGTTGAGCAGAGCACCACCGCCATCATGGCATCGTTGCTGCCACCACCGCTTGAGTTGATGGATGACATCATCAAAGAGGTACTCCTCCACGGCTCCGCCTCCCTCTAGACGACCCCACGCTCCTCATCCACGCCTCCCTATCGTCTTGATGGGATGGGACCACCTCCTTACTGACCTCGGCTTCCTACACAGCCACCGTTCATTCCACTGTACACCTTCGCTGCTCGGCTTCCTCTAGAACATAAAATATCTTTCGAAACAGGTACCCATATTACATGTCTTGCCTTGTGAGTCGGACTACCGTTATGGTCATATGCTTAACTGCCGCCATGGCCGCATCTTACACCAAGACCGCGCCACCTCTGACTTTCCTCGTTTGAGATCCCATCACCGCCAAGGAGCATCGTATACCTGGCCACGACAATATGCCTCTAATAAAAACTTCAGTGCCATGGTGCTCTATCATTATTACACACACATCCAATCATAGTGTTTTGTGATTTATCTCAGATGTTTGGTGTAATGTAATTACTTGTTTGATCTTTCTTTTATTGCTAGTTCATTCGAATTGTTGATAACATGGAGAACGGTATGACAATATGAAGAGAAGAGTACAAGATTACTGAGCAGCATTATAAGTGTCCTTGAACATCTTGCTTCTTATTATTTTTAGTACATTTCTTCAACGCGTGGTTGTTTCGTATGATATGATTTACAAGTTTTTTCTCATTATTCATTGTCACCTGTTGGGTAGTGCCTATGATGGGTTGATTCATGCTTAGTTTTACTGTTCGTCTAGGCCAAAAAGTTGTTGTTAATTTTGAAAAATGATCGTTAGGCAACATATAATTGAGATTGTAATTGTTTAGCGATATGGAGCTTAAGGATTCTGAGCAGATGGTTGGTTTGGTATGGTGTGTCATGCACGACTCTGAGGACTTGGTCCACAGAATTTCCTTCATGAGACTAATTTCGGAAACTTCCCATAATGCATCATTTCACTTTAGCTCATCTATCTTCCCTTTCTGCAATCTCCAATGCATTCAACTTTTAGAATATTTTGTTGCAACCCTAGATCTTTTATTTATTCACGCTTGAGTCTTCAGAACCTTTAAACACCCATATCTTTCTATTGATAACTCTAATGTATAGGCGGTTCTGACGCCAAAATCTCCAACTCATTGTCACACTACGCGCGCACACACAGGGATTTCTATGATGTGTGTTTCATATGTTTGTGGTTTTTTTATTGATAGGTCATTCAAATCGATGAAGACGTGAAGAAACGGTACCAGAATATGAAGAGCGAGAGTACAAGATCATTGAGAAACATCATATGGAAAAGGCAAGTGTCCTTAAACATCTTGCTCCTATTTAGTTAGTATTAGTTTGTAATACATTACTTAATTTAATGTGTGCTTGTCTCCTATGATATGGTTTACTAGTTTATCTCATTATTCCTTGTCACCTATTGGGTAGTATCTGTGATCAAAACTCAAATACCTCAATTTTACCTCACACCCTCAAATTAAATTGATGTTTTAAGATTTAAGGTGTTCGCTCGAATTTAGAACTGAGGTCACAACATTCGTATAGGCATCCAAGTCTGTATACATAATCACAATACTTACTCTTGTGTGTAACATAAATGGCATAGAAGGTGTGAAAAGTATAAAACCAATGGCAAATACAGAAATGTATATTTAGGATGGAAAATAAGAAAACCTTATAAGTTTTGAAGGTAAATAAGGAATGGCAAAATTGTCTGGAACACACTGAGAAAGTGTGGAATTATCCACAACACACTGTCAAAATCGATTTTGTCTGAGACACAATACGAATTTCTGAAAATTGTCTATGACACTATGACCGTTTAACAATTAGTTTTAACTTTTTCTGTCTCAACAATTAGAACACGTTAGGACTTGAAACTTCACATGGATATACATTATCGCATTCTCTATCATAAAAAAATGGAGCTATATTTTTTTTATTGTTTGCATAGTTTGCTCGACAAATTAAATATTAAAACAATGAGCTAACATACCACAATCAAAAAAAAATCTAACACTATTTTTTAATTATTGAGAGTGCAATAATGTATGTTTGTGCCAAGTTTCAAGTCCGAATGTATTTCAAGTATTGAGATAAAAAAAGTTGAACTTAATTGTTTAACGGTCTAGCGTGTCACAGACAATTGTCAGAGAATCGTAGTGTGTCTCGGACGAAATTGATTTTGACAATGTGTTGTGGGTAATTTCACACTTTCTCAGTGTGTTCCAGAAAAATTTGCCATATGCAATTTGCTCCCTTTTGTTTACATGAAACCTTTTTAAACTTTAAATTCCCGCCGAACTAACACGCCTAATTGACTTGAAACCATTTGGAATTTACTTGACCTTTTTTCAAATTGATTTGAAACCTCTAATTCATTTTGAACTTTTTTTGTTGACTTGAAATTTATTTCGTAGACCTTAATTGACACACTTCAAATTGGACTTGAAACACGTGTCTTGAATTTGATTTGATTTGGCACCTATTTCTGTTTCAGGTATTGCCTCCAGCCTGAACAATGGTGGGCCCTATCCGAACTCCTCGTCCCCTTGCGAACACTCGCCGTGCACAACTGCCATCATGGCATCGCCGCTGCCACCACCACTTGGGTTGATGGATGACATCATCGTAGAGATACTCCTCCGCCTCTGTATAGACAACCCCACACTCCTTATCCGCGGTGCTGCCTACCTCATTTGCAAGATATGGGGCCGCCTCCTCACTGCTACCGCGCATTCCACCATACACCTCCTCTGCTCGGCTTCCTCCAGAACATAAATTATCATCTGAAACTGGTACCCGTTACCTCATCCCGGCCACATGAGCCAGACAACTGTTTTGGTCATATGCTTGATCGACGCCATGGCCTCTTCCTCCACCAAGACCAAGACCGCGCCACCTCTAACTTCCTCTGTGCAACCCTTTTGTCACACACACACACACACACAAGACCAAGACCGCGCCACCTCTATCCCAAAAAACCGCAAGGCATCACAAAGCGTGAGATTTTCCTATTCTTGCATGAAATCCCACTAGGGATCAAAAGGTTATTCTCCCAAGGATGAATAATCTTTAGATGTGGAGGAGAACCAAGAAGAGAGACCTTGGAGAGCTCAACGAGGGAGATTCCCCGCAACTCAAGATCGCTGAGATTCAGCGTAAGCTGACCCTCCATCTTCATCTCCTATGCTGCCTGCACTACTGCGTTGAAACTTGCGCTTCCTCCAGTGTAGAGGGAGACAGAAGTGAATCTTTGGGGGAGGAGTGTGATGTGCCCAAGGAAGGTTGCAGAGTTTCCTTTTCAAGGAGGCGCAACAAATAAGAATACTACGGTTGTTAATTCAATATTCTATCGCAAGGCTCTTCTACCCTTTTCCCCTTGGGTCTTATAAGGAAAAAAATAATTCATGCTTAAAATCGGGTTGTATGTAGTACGACAAAATAAAGGGGCTTTGTTGTGACAGGTGGGGTAAGGTTGCACTGCTGCAATTGCAGTTATGACCGTATTGGGTTTTTTGGAATGTGGTTTACTCCAAGAGCATTTACGTTGGAGTTTATGTAAATCTTCTTTCTAAGTTTATCTTCTATGTATAATCTCTGAATGGATTGAGAAGAGAGCATGTTCCTAGAACAAGTGGCTTCGCTTAAAGCTACTAAATACACAACCTAACATTGCATGATAAATCTAAAAACAAATTATCTTGACTTTACGATCCCCAAGCCAATCCTGGTTGCAATTTCCGTAGGATTCCTAACTGCTAACATAACGGCAGTAAACAAATGTTTGGGGATTTATAAAACAGTACTTAATAACAGAACTGAAGATTTGTTTCCATTCATTAAAAAAAAAAACCTACTCCCTCCGTCCCAGTTTACTTGGCATTCTGTGAGTGTTTTCTGTTGTCCAGGTTCAGAGAATGTTTAATGAACCTGAACAGACAGGTTGTCCAGGTTCAGAGAATGTTCAATGAATCTGGTAAAGAGCCAGAACGTCAAGTATTCGGAGACAGAAGGAGTATGTGTTTTCCAACCATTCAGTAAGCATCTACATCATCGTTATTTCCACATTTATGTTGTGGTCAAGCACCAGTATTCTCAAATACACACACACTCACCCACCCACACACACACATCCAATCATAGTGTCTATGTGTTTCATATGTTTGGTGTACGTTATATTTACTAGTTCATACTTTTCTTGTATAGGTAGTTCATTCGAGAACACGTTTGCCGAGAGCCGGCTGACACGGCGCTCGGCAAACTCGCCTCTTTGCGGAGTGTCGTTTGATGTGGCTGGGGGCAAACACGCGCTGACGGCCGTTTAGCACCGTCGCGTTACTTTATGTTGCCAAGCGTCCAAAAGAAAGCTCTCGACAAAGAGCTCTTTGCCGACAAATAGCTGTCGTGAGCTCTTGCTGAAGCTTTCCCAAAAAGCGCTAGGCAAAGAGTTTGTCGAGTGTTATAAGGCCTTTGCCGAGCGCCTCTGGCACGGCAAATGAGCTGTCTCTCATCTGAAGTTCGAAGTCAAGTGGCTGGGATGATGATGTGAAACTCTGTTTTTTTTTTGAAATGCTCTGTGTTTTGGCCTCAAGGGACGGTAGGATGCTACTTGTCTGTTTGTCAACCTGAGTGCGCATTGTAAACGTTTAAATATCTGTAAACTAAATGTTTGTCTCGTTTTGATAATAGGACATGAAAAACTCCTCGACCTGCGATTGCTGCTTGAGCATCAGCATGTCGACGCTGTCCTCGATGTCGGCGCTTCCTCCAATGGGATTCCTATTCCTGGACAGGTGGGCCGGACTAAAAGGGCCATTCCAGGCCCGGTCCTTTTAGCCCGGTCCAAGCATGGCCCGGGCCCAATGGTCAACGGGCCGTGCCGGCCCGCAGCCCGTTGCGGGCCGTGCTTGGGCTTGGGCATAGGCCCGCCGGGCTGGTCCGAGCACGGCCCGTTTAGCGGTGGCCCGTTAGCCTGTCATTCGGGCCGTGCTAAATGGGCCGGCACAGTCCGTTTAGCCCGTTTATATTTCTTAGAAATAAAAAACAGTGTAAAAATATTTTTTTATCGAGAGGGCCGGCCCGACACGGCCCGGTCCGTTTAGCCCGTGGCCCGTTTAAAACAGACCGGGCTGTGCTTGGGCTTGAAGTGAAGGCCCGTGTGCCGGCCCGGCCCGGTCCGTTTATTATAAGGGCCGTGTCGGCCCGGCACGACCCCGGCCCGGTCCGTTTATTATAAGGGCCGTGTCGTGCCTCTTCCTCGGCGGCCCGAGCCCGGCCGGGCCCGTGCCGTGCCGGCCCGGCATGTCCCGTTGGCCAGCTATAGGATCCTGCTCCAGAAATATTATGAAATCTAGCAGATGCTGGAGGTGTTCTCGGAGGACCGGTGGGTACGGATGCAAGTTGGATCGAGGAGAAAACAATCTTCTAGGATGGAAATAAATACGGGACTGTGAATTTGGATGTTACAATTTGGAAACTAGTGTATGGAAGCCGCTACAGTATTGGGGTTCACCGGAGGTTTAATTCCAAACTTTTTGCACGGGCTGGCAGACTATCCCCTCCCAGGAGGCCCAGACCTGAAGAGAACTCGCCCGTGAATGTTTTTGCAATTTCTGTCAATTAGCATGCATGTGGTTGCCAACTGCAGCCAGCAGGCTCCAAAGCGAAGTGAAGAAAATGATAGACACATGCCGCAGAACACAGAAATTCTCAGACCTAGCCATTAAAACAATCGACCAATAATTCTTCAAATAGACCACGCTAATTTGGAAACTGACATGATGCAACGTCCCTATAGTGATCTAGAGAACGAACAAAAGAAAAAGGGGGTTCTTAAGACCAGTTGTTTGGTTTCCACTAAAAATACAAGCTTTCTTCCTCACAACAATGTTGTTTGAGGGGCCTTAGGTCTTCGAATCACAAACATGTTACAGCTACAAAGACCACTTACACTAACACAGCAGCATAGATTCGCATCGATCCCAGAACAAAGTGCTGCTCAGCATACTACTAGTGTTGCATTATTACTGAAGACAAATTGCCAAATATACAATATTCAACTTCAACTATAAGATTCCTTCCGTGCACATAAACCCACCAACTCTCATCTTCCAAAATAACTCCAGCAGCTCTCCTCCTCCTCACCCCTCACCCTCAAATATAGAAATCATCATAGTCGGAGTAATCATCATAGATGAAAGGGGGTTTTGAATTTGGACTGCCTCTGTCAAATGCACCAATTATTGGATGCTTCAAATCATCTATCCCTTGGTTCTTGCATGCGTAGCAAAGTCCTATAGAAAAAGCACGGTAACAACATGATCACAAACAACATACAAGAATTATTTTACGGTATATCAATACTCGATCCAATTTGACAACATATTTTTCATACCATTTTCATACGGCTCCAAAGGAGAGCAAAAGTAAATTTTATGGCTGAATATCTCCTTTACTTCAGCGAAGTATAATGTTGAGGTCCAGTCACTTGAGCTGGGTTTCTTTGTCTTGACAGTGAAATTAAAGTGGTGGAAAATCTTATCATAACTTTCAACATTAAAACACTGGTGATGGAGTTCATCAAATTCATAGTCAACATCCTGTAACAGAAAAAGTTAGTAAAAAGTTTAAACAACTGAAACAACAACAAAATATTGTGCACTCGAAATATAGGAATCATAAAGAAACCTTAAGATCATTTTTCCTTTTGCGGTATTTTAGAAATGCCACCATCACCTCCTCAATCATCCATTTCTTCCCATTCTGAACAATTTCTTCTTTGGAGCATTTTTGCCCATGTGCTACAACAGGTTGAGCATCTTCAGATGCTAGAACGAGCTGAGATTCATCTGGTTCCAGCACTAGTTGAGATTCAAATTTTTCTACCAAAGCCTGCTCTGGCATTGGTCCGGCCTTTTCTCGAATAACTCTATCAGCATTCTCCCAAAGAAATTCGAAAAAATCCTCAACACTATCATACACAGGATAGCTTAAGTTCTCTTCAAGCTCCTGTTGCTCTGCTGACCTAAGTAAATTAATGACGATACATTAAACGAACCTCAGTTTTATATATCATATATATGTGTACAACTGGATTGGGGCAGAACAAACCATACTATGCTATCATGACTTTGGGCGCGAGTAATGTTCTCATCATAAAGTTTACCCTTTTGCGTAATTGAGTCATGTTTGTGCCACTTGAAAAACAAACTATTGTTACAGCATTTAGAACAATAGAAATGCTATGCTTGTCGGAATTGAGATAATTAAATAAAGTGTTAGCTAGGATAGAAACAATATGCAGCTCTAGGTAATGCTTAATAAAAATGCAGTCAAAGCAATGTATAAACAAGCCAATAATCAAAGACAATAATGGCCATACGTATCACATGAGAGGTGCTCGTGCGTTGATGGCTCCCATGACAGCAGCAACTACAACAACACTGGTTCAACAGAATCACACCCATGCTTTCAATCAACATCAGTTTGATGTAAACTAATAGGGGGTATGATCACACATATATCATGAAATAGGAGTTTGAATAAGCTTACCTGGATGACAGAGCTTCCCCATCAGCTGATGGTGCTATTATTGTTGCATCAGGTACATCACCACCGTTGTGACCAGCATGTACCATAACCGTATATATGAACAGTTAAAAATCACAAAATCAGCCGGCATTTCCTGAATCTTCTTGCATGAAGAATTTTGACTCTAATAATTCTTAAACATAGAGTTCTTGCAATCATATTGCAATTCACCGTTTAATCAAGTTTAAATATGTGTGGCCAAGGCACAACACCAATTTGATGATCAATCTAAGTAGTTCAAAATAGCTCCCTCAACACAAATTACAAGTTAATTGTAGTTGTACCCTTGTACTGCACTTCTTTATGTTATACTAATCTGAGGTTGGTGTACTTATCTGAGGTATACGTCTGTGGTTCTTTCAATACGAATCACAAGTAAACTATAGTTTATCAACACAAATCACAACTAAACTGTAATTGTACATGTGTACTGTATTATCTGAGCTTTTAGTGTACTCATCTGAGGTGAGACGAAATTAGAAAGACTGTTGTGGACTCTTTCTTCAGAAACAAGTATCAGCGTCGTGTTACAGTTAGGAAGTCCAGTTAGATTGTTTTTTTCAGTTTGTATTTGCCGGATAGGATTCTGCTAGCCAGCTCAGGATTTGTTGCAGTTATTGAGTCGGACTCTATATAGGAGAGTCCCAAGCGTCATTAGCTTTTAAGCAGAAGCAGAACCCGAACTCAGAGCCTCCTAGGGAGGGCGAGTAGGTTACTGCCCCTGCTTGTAATGAGAGTACAACTCACCAATTAAGCTATATCAAAGACCAATCTCAGTTGCTTGAGACCACTGGTCAAAACATTGATTGCGGATCAGAACCATGCAAAATGAAAATAATCAACTTCAATAGCCCTTAATTCTAATTATTTAAAAGTATGCAATATTTTAGTGAGACTAACACTAGTTATTTGGCAAGACCTAGAAAATTACTTGAAGCCTTGAACATAATAAACAAAAGTTACCATGTGGCTCTCACTGACACTGTGAAACAACATATTCGCAGATGCAATTACAAATGGGAGATAAAAGTGCGCAAAGGACAGAAGCAATTTGCAGGCTTAAATAGAGACTGGGAATTGTTCCTTCAGTAGAACAAAAATGAACCATAATGCAATGCACTTTTCAGTTCGACTCATGAAAGGAATTTTTCTATGCAGTGAAACAGAAATGGCATTCTGGCACATATAAGATAGGAAATGACCAAACTCGGCTTAAGGAGGTAGGTGATGAGTGGGCATGGAATCGCTAGATGAAATCACAGAGCTTGAGTATCAAACCAGGAGCTCGTGGAATAGGCAGCAGAAAAGAGCATTTTCACAGCTCAAATGGGGACAAAATGAACAGAAAATGCACCATCTACAATTGGATGACCACTGAGATTTATGCACAACACATCCAAGAATGTTACTGCAGATCATTAGCGACAAGCAGGCAATCATTTTAAAGAAAGAAACAATAATAGTCAGACCCACACGTTCTATCAAGCACAAGAGCAAAGTGTCTCGAATTTGAACATAACAGAAGCTTCTTTCTGGGAGTAAAAGGGTTTAACCCCTGTCCACTATGCCGAAGCAGTCAAGACAAGCAACGTTCACAGTTCAGTTTGCGCTCGCACACGCGACCCAATGGCCGATCAATTCAGCACTTACACGCGACCCAATGGTCATCTCAAAACTTCTTCCCAGCCACTACCAGCTAAGACCTTCACAGGTCAGGACATACCCTACTTTTAAACTATGTCATCAGTGATATCAGGCGTCAACATAACAGAAACTGTAGGCCAAATTAAGATCATTGCTGCCCACCTCAGGCAGTCACCTCACCCCATTCATTATAATAAGGCACTGAACACAACTGATAGATACTCTAATAGATATCTGGGGCATTTGGGCATTATATCATTTCTATAGGAAGGCCAGTGCATGCACAATTAAACTAAAAAAAATAAAAATGAAAAAAATATCTCAACTCTGCTGGACACTTGAAATTCAAGCTTTTGCATGTTTTCTGTGTCAAAGCCAAGGCTGTAAAAAGATGTTATGGTAACTTTTGCGAGCAACCATACATCTATCTTGGTCTGTTTTTCCAAGGAGGCGACAGTCGCTATTATCAGTTCATGAGAGAAAACATCTTTTTTTTTCAAGAGTGCGTAAAATTAAACTACCCCAAAACAAGGATCCTATTTTCCCCCCTCCCATGGATATGAGCAGATAGGACAGGTGCCATGGGTATTCCTCAAATCCACTCAGCCTAGAGAAGGGAGCAGCAGTATTTTCAGCCTAGTAATTAACCTAGAGGCGGCAAGGACGACATACCGCTGGTCTGCAGCGTCGACAGGTGATTCCTCTGATCTCGGGAATGTAGGCAAAGCACTCGCTGAGTCGCTTTCCATAGCGCCGCCGCCGATAATTGTTGCTTCGATCTTGATCGTAGTCGTCGTCGTCTTGTTTGCAGGGCAGACCGACCTACATGTGGCAGTACTTTAAATACAATTCGGTTCTCGGTTATAACATGATATGCTGGGCCTGGGCCTTATTCACTGGAGGCTTCCATGCTAATCCGAGACGCGTCATGGTGTTCTAATTTGACTAAGAGGCGGAAACAGTTAGTTAGCCATGCACCGACCTCGATCCCCAGAACACCATCAGCAAGAACGTCCCCCTAAACGTCGCCTTCCAGCTCAATTAAGGCGCCCAGGCTTGCCCGCCATATATGTCGGGGCGGGGGCATTTTTAATTGGG
>LAPY01000619.1:47866-57897 GCA_000970635.1 Eragrostis tef
CGGTACTTACGACGTCGGTATTACGGGAATATCGAAAATGAAATTACCATGACAGAAATATGCGGTATCGATCGGGAATTGATATTAAATGTTAGTAACACAAATCATAAATCACAGTCGTGTATTAGCCATGTCACATCATGTATAAAAATATCAAATATGAATATATATTGTTGGTATTTGAACTAGCTAAATGTGTCATAAAAGGCAAGAGACATTTGAAAATAGGTGTTCAAATGAATATATATTAAATATAAGTAGCGACATCATCATTTAATAAAAAAGAAAGTTGGGACTGCTATCTGCGAAGCTACGGCTGAACGTAAGGCCCCTTGTCATCATCGTTTAATAAAAAAGAAAATCAAGACTGCTATCTACGAAGCCATGTCTCCGTTTTGTTTTCACGCGACAGGAAGGAGTTTGATATTTTTTCCTGACTACATTCGGCTTTTCCGGTGAAGCCGATCTTTTTTGGCACGTGAGAAGGGAATGCTAAGATTATGATTAAACCAATCTTGATTTATTGCCAATTTTAATTTGAAATATAATATAATATATATATATATATATATTTGATTGTCGGAAAACGGTAAAATATAAACGGTAATTTCTGGCTTAAAACGGAAATTGTCGATCGGAAAAGTCTAAAATCATTTTCTTTTTTGTTTCCACCAAATATTTCCATTTTTGTTTCTATTTTTTCGGTATTTAATTTCTAGCTACTACGGTCAGGAGAAGTCGGAAACGAGCCCCGGTTATCCAATAAATTCCGTTTTTGCTTTCATCCCTACTACCAACGATAGCAAGCACTCAGCTATGGGATCCAAGCTGGCATTTGTTGTCTCACGTGGAGACTGAGGAGGCCGTTCGTCTTCCCAGCTGATCAGTATAATCTCAACTTAGCTCGGAAGGAGCAAATAAAGAGTATCAGGCTTTTGGGTTTCCCTCTATTGAAGAGAACTGGCTGTTGGTCTTCCAAGCTCGACCCACAGGCTGGAGGATCAGGTTCCTTGAAGACGCGCGTACAGGGCCGGATGGCGCCGCCGCCGTCGTCGACGACGCTGGCCGACGTGACGGTGGACGACGCCGACGCCCTGGACTGCGGCGTCTGCTTCCTCCCGCTGAAGCCGGGTGGGGCACATGGTGTGCTCGCCGTGCCGTGACATTCTCGCCGCCGCCGGTAACGGCAAGTGCCACGTCTGCGGCGTCATCACGGCCGCCGGCGGCTAGCGTGTCCCGTGCCCGAACGCCGCCCACGGATGCGCCGCGAGGCCGGCGTACCACGGCCGCGACGCCCACGCCCAGGAATATGTGCCGGTGCCCCGCCGGCGACGCGTGCCGCTTCGCCGCCTCCACGGCCGAGCTCCTGCCCCACCTCGCCGCCGCGCACGGGTGGCCGTGCGCCACCAAGACCTCCGTCGGAGACATCGCCAGCTTCACGGTGAAGCTCCAAGACGGCTTCAACTTCGTCTACGCCACCGCCGACGGCGGCGTCCGCAAGAAGATGCGGTCCTACCTGTTCCTGTTGAACATGGCGATGGAGGACGCAGGCTGTGCCGTCAGCGTGCTCTGCCTCCACCCTCATGCTATACCAGAGATGAAGTTCGAGCTCGAGTACTAGCGGTACGTCGACGTCCGACGTGGAGGTGCCTGGGGGGACGGCAACCAGCTCGTCAACCACTATCAGAAATCCGAGTTCAGAGTGGTATGCACGGATCTCTCCGACGGGCTGCCCCATCCCAATGACGGCTTCAGGTTTGTTGTGCCGTGGTCTGTTCTCGGAGATGACGAGGATACCATCCAGGTCACAGCTTCAGCCTATACTGTTGTTATCAGCTAAGGTAGTGCGCCGAGGCTAGCTGTGTGTTAGTCCATCTTAGTTAATCGCTCCTTAGTAGTATAGTCAGCAGAGATTGTCACTAACCGTTTGTTCGTCGTTAGTTCAATCGATCAGCAGCTATATATATGATCCACTCATTGTTCTTGATACATATATATAGCGGTTGAATTTTGGTGCATTGTTGGACTAGCTTGACGAGGCGTACATGTTCCAGGTTACCATCCACTCCGACCGATGACCACTATGTGACTTTGAATCAACAACTCATAATTAAGCTTCAGTGAACTCTAGCTGTGAGGTGCACAATACCGATCCATTTTCTGGTTGCACCATGATACTGAATGCAGATATTTTTGTTCGAGCAGATGTTTTCTAGTTGGAGTAGTTTGCGCTCCACAGTTCAGAGACTTGTGCTAGTTGATGATTTGAGAATTTTGTGCTCTCAGTTCGCCAGAATGGGAGAAACTACTGGGATTATTATTCACGGCAGTTTACAGCTGCTTGGGTTGGCCCAGTTTGGTGTAATTGATTCTAAAGATTCAGCATTTTTTTAGATTTCTTAGGATTACCTATGGCGATAAGGGGCTGTGGCAAGATGGGGATGCGGTTTAATTTTTCATGATATTTGGAGCTGTTTAGTGGTGGTTTATTATCAGTGAAGGCAAAAGTGTTGTTTAGAGCTTGGGGTAAAAGTTGGAGCGGTGATTGAAAAAATAGAGATGCAAGCGTAATAAATCTTTGTACATTGGTAATTACTTAAAGCATCTACTCCCTCCGTTTTTTTATTCATGACGTTCGGACAGGGGTGGTTAGTTCATTTCTAGTGCAATCTTCTGTCGGAAGCGTCAACAATTCGCGAATGGAGGGAGTACGAGACAAATAATTCTAAACAAATAAATTTTAGACCTGAAGTTAAAAAACCTACTTTGAACAGAGCCTTCATATTTCAAACTATTTCAAAAGCAGAGCCAAACTAGGCTCGATTTTTGGTGCGGCGTGTCGTACCTCCAATCCTTTCACTCTTGTGTGTCTTTCCACGTTTGTGGGGGAAGAGGGAGAGAAAAAACAGATTGGAACCGCTTTGATGATGTATCAGAATTCATAGGTATTGAAATCATTTTTGGACTGAGAGTATTGTTGAAGGAAAAGAAAATCTTTGGCCCCAATAATTCTAGGAGTGCACCTCAGTAAACGAATAAATTTGCAATATGCAAGAATTAACGTAACTGAAAGCATTTTGTTTTTTGAACACAAAGGTGTAAATGGGTGTTTCCCGTCTGCCAGGGAAGATATGCTAGAGCCACAAGAAAGTTTACCCACAGTTTGAACATAGAACAGCACAGTACAGAGTCCACACTACTTTGCTCCCTTTTGACTGCCCGAGCGCCAACGCCTCTGTTCCATTCATTTCTTCGGATCCCTTCTTGCTTTCCTCGTCTTCTCCTCCTGTGGGCAGGCAGCGGCGAACCCGATCGTGACCAAGAAATCAAGCAAGCAGGAGGCGCAGCGCCGCCATCCCCATCAGGTAGAATGCGCCATCCCCGTCCGCCAACCTTCTTGCCTCTTCCTTCCCCATTCCCCCCTCCTTATTTTTTTCCTCTAAAATAGAAAGAAATTGTGGATCCTCCTGGATTCGCAGCAGCTCTTATCCGGGGCCAGCCGGCGACGTGTCTGTGTTTGTGTAGAAGGCCGCGAAATCATTTTTTTTTCTGCGGCGGGCTGTTGGTTGTGTTGCAATCTTGGAACTGACTATAGTTGCAAAAATTCTTCCTTTTAGGCTAAACTTTCCTCTATATGCGGATTCGCACATGGATTGTTGGTCCTATTAGTTACTTCGACCCCTTTTTTGGTTGAGTGGCTGGTAAGATTCCACCTGTTTGTGCTCCCCAAAATTGATTCTTGTGTCCATGGAGAAGGGATCACGAACGACCAAGGAATATATCAGTCAATGCAGAACTTGTTTCCTGCAGCCCAGACATCCGTGGTGCCCTGCCCTGGTGTCCTTGATTTTGACAAGAGGATTCAACCGTTATAAATATCAAATCCTTGCGGTAGTCATCATGCCCTGTAGCTCAATTTTGTTAATAAAATGTAATGTGATTATCTGAAGATTGGTAGATTGGGTAATTATATAATTAAGGTATTATTTCAGACAGAATAATAATCACAGCACCCGAAGTTGGGGCTATAGTCAGGTATGTTTCTGTTGTTCTCTCCGGCCGTAGTAGCGATGTAGTGGTTGACCTGTTTACAATCCTGCTTTCAAATTTTGGTAATGTTGGGATTGGTGATCATCCCTATTCCATACCATCCTCCCTTGTCAAAGTGTGATGCAGCTCGAGGGGTCATAGAAATTGTTATACAAAGGTTTAGATAAGTATGGTTATAGAATGATTTCTTGTCTAACAGCCAGATTGTTCAATCTCCCATTTGATTGTGCCTGTTTCATTTGAAAGCTAAGCACCTCTCATACACACTTGCAGTTCATGCTAAGATATATTCTTTTTTGAGGGCTAAAAGTTGTTCTATAGATGAAATGTCGTAGGTGTGAGTATGCATTGATTAGAGGATATTTTAGGAAATATCTCCTGGGGATTGAGTGAAAAGATAGGATAAAGTAGAGAGGTAGAGGTGAGAATTTGATATATCTTTCTATTCCTATGAAAAGGAGGGAGGTACCATCCTTGAGCTCCCCATGGTGTACATGGATTGATTACAAGGTGAAATTTTATGCATATTTGACACCTCCATCCAAATTTAATTTTTCAGATATTTTTGGTCTCTTACAGACTTTTACTTGAACCTACGAGCTATGTTCAGATCTTTCAGATGTTTCTTGTTTGGAATGGGTTAGCCATAAGTAGATCTAGCAGCTATCAAATTTTCATGGATTTTGGAGCTGTTTAGGGGAAGGTTTGATAGCTGTTCAAGTTCAGTTTCAGTAATTGCTCCTCTGTTTTCGGCACTAGGTAGATATCCTCTGTTTTGTGGTAGTATAAGAATGGTTCTACCCTGCCTTAGTCAGGCTGCTGTCCTCTTTTTGTTTGTTCTTGTGCAACACTTAATTTGTCTCTTAATCAAATGTCGTGACGTCTCCAGACTTAGAGTTCTATTTTTTTGTTGAGCTTAGCAGCTATATGCTTCTCTTTTTTTTTTTGACAACAGTAAGAAATGTCTTCAGTAGTTCTGCACCTCAGCTTGCTTCGGTTATGCCTGTGCTCGTAGATACTAATCTTTGCTTCAAATTGATATTTCATTGTTATCATTGGTTAAATAGTTGTTGTTTAATCCTACTATCCCTGGTTCTCCACTAATTAAATAAATTAATTAACTTATTCTAAAGTTTCCAGGGTGTGCAGTCAGAACATCGAAGGCATATGGAAGTTGAAGGACCCAGTTCGCGCCCTAGACGTCCTTTGGAGGTCAGGGATACCACGTCGCCCATCAACAGGAAGAGGACCCGTTCCGAGCACAAGAACAAAGAAGAGCCCAGTTCATCTGGGAACGAGAGGTACAGCCAAGATCTGGAGGAGATGGCCGACATTAATGGAGAGTATGAGGAGGCGGAGCAGCAGCAAAGCGAAAGTGAGAGTGGAAGTGAACACGAGTCATCCACGGGTGAAGAATCAGAAGAAAGTGACGAGGATGCTGCAGAGGATGTGCAGGATGAGCAAGTAGTTCGTCAAGAACCATCGTCTTCTTTGGGCTCAGAGAGCATCAGGGATGTGACACTGAAAAATGCCGGGGACCTTAATTGTGGCGTCTGCTTTCTCCCCTTGAACCCTCCTATTTTCCAGGTACACCCATCCGATCATATCATTAGTTTATTGTAGTAATAACTAATCATCTAGTACTCAGATCATAAATGACTTGACTGTCCATGGATCAAGATATATACATACGTGCTATGATGATTCTCATTCTGAATTAAAAAAAATGCAGTGCTTCGTGGGACACATCGTGTGCTCTGCATGTCGCAGCAAGATGACAGTGGTCGAACGGTGCCACGTGTGCCATGGCTCCACCAGCTTCCACCGCTGCTATGACACGGAGAAGATACTGAACTCCATCCTCGTGCCTTGCCCACACGCCGCCCACGGCTGTGCCACCAAACCGGTGTACTTCGACAGGGAAGACCACGCACATGCGTGCGCACATGCGCCCTGCCGCTGCCCTGGCAAGACATGTAGCTTCGTCGGCTCTGCGGCAGCCCTCCTGAACCACATTGCTGCTGCACACGGCTGGCCTTGCACTGTCGAGACCTCGACTGGTTCCAGCTTCAACGTCGACATTAGTGACGGCATCAACATTCTCACCCCAGTACGCGAAACTTCTGAGCATCTGTTGGTGCTGGACGTGACGCGGGCCTCATTCGGCCGTGTCGTCACCGTGTTCTGTGTTCACCCCCACCCAGCCGCCACCGCGGAGCTCAAGCTCTCCTACAGCTGTTTAAACATCAGCTCTAGGCACCACCAGTGCTCAGAGTTCAAGTTGGCATGCACGGATCTCTCCAGTGCGCTGCCTGCTGATTCCAAAGAGCGCCTCCACCTCGTGTTGCCCAGGACTGTCCATGGACAAGATGAAGGAACCATCCGAATCGAAGCCTTGATCGGCGCTATCTGCCCCTCGTCAGCTAGATCGTCCACATCTACTCTTGATATGAGGTTCTCCGTACCAGCGATGAGAGGCAAATTCTGTTATTATTTATTTGATCCTTTGCTCTATTATGCAACTTGTTTTGAGATCGATTTGAGGAGGCTGTAGGAGTAATAAAGTTTCTGTTTTTCCATAAGTCTTCTCAGCTAGTTATCATATCAATCACAATCTTTTAGCTCGTCTATCTAAAAATATTGTCCTTGTGTGTCCACGGAGCCTGCTAGATAGTTAGGATGGAGCATCAGTTGCTTATCCTTTGGCAATGTAGAAGGTAAGCTTTGTACTGGTTTAGCCCGTGCATCACCGCGTTACATATATTCTTTGCTTTATCGGATCCTATTTTTGCCGGATAGCAGCTCGTATGTGATTAATCTTGCTCTAATTAAATATTCCTTAATCATGCTTATGTACTTTATTTTTTTCCGGTTACCACTATATCTAGCTCTCTGCGCAACATCATGTTGCACTGGTTATTGATTTGTGCACCATCGTTTTGATTGCTTATAAGCCCTGCTCGGTCTGTACTGGCACGACAGACCGAGCAGATACACAGCAACATGCTGCATTGGGCAGTTGTGTGATTAGCTTTAGATTCTTGTTCTGGTCGAAAGTTGACTCTTATGGTTCTGCTAGGTTTACTGGGCAGCTGTGTGGTTAGCTTTAGATTCTTGTTCTGGTCGAAACTCAAAAGTTGACTATTATGGTTTTGCTAGCTTTACTTTCTCTAAGGTTAATTGTTTGTCAATACTCAATACAATAATTGCATGAGGCTTAAGATGGGAAAGACCACTCAGTTTGTATAGTTCTTTTTCATCCTAAGAAGCTCTGGGATTAATTGACTAATTTATTTTGTATCACAACCAGGGTGTACAGCCAGAACGTAGAAGGCATGAGCAGCAAGGCTCCACCCCAGAGTCGTTATCAGGCTCGTCAGAGAGCTTATTGATCGAGGGCGTGACAGTGGAAAACGCTGGCGTCCTTGATTGTGGCGTTTGCTTTCTCCCCCTGAAGCCTCCCGTCTTCAAGGTACACCGCCAATCGTAAATGTAATTAGTTATTGATGATGGTAAAAACTATATAGCTACTCGGGTCACATCATATATTGTAGATCTAAGATATATATATGTGCCTGTCTGGCTAATTCATTCAAACAAAATATGTGCAGTGCGACGTGGGGCACATTGTGTGCGCTGCCTGTTGCGCCAAGCTAGAGGCGGCGGGCAGGTGCCATGTGTGCCATGGCTCCACCAGCTTCCACCGCTGCTATGACACGGAGAAAATACTGAACTCCATCCTCGTGCCTTGCCCGCATGCCGCCCACGGCTGCAAGACCAAGCCGGCGTACCACGACAGGGATGACCACGCCCGTTCCTGCGCGCACGCGCCCTGCCGCTGCCCCGGCGAAACATGTGGTTTCGTCGGCTCCGTGGCGGCCCTCCTGAACCACTTTGCCGCCGCACATGGCTGGCCGTGCACCGTTGAGACCTCTACTGGTTCCGGCTTCTACGTCCACCTCCGTGACGGCATCAACATCGTCACCCCTGTTCGGGCAACTGCCCAGCACCTGTTCGTGCTGAACGTAAAGCGGGCAGAGATCGGCCGCGTTGTCACCGGATTCTGCATGCACCCTCACCCGTCCGCTACCGCGCAGCTCACGGTCACATACTTCCATCTGACCAGTATCGGCTCTTGCCGCTGGCACCTCCAGTCGTCAAAGTTCCAGTTGGCATGCGTGGATCACTGCAGTGCGCTGCCTGCTACAGATTCGAATGAGTGCTTCCAACTCGTCTTGCCCATGAACAGGACCGTCCATGGAGAAGACGAAGTGTCGGAATGGATACCTTGATTGGCGCTATCAGCCCCTCGTCAGCTAGATCTTCCACATCTACTCTCGCTTAAATGTAACAACTTTATAAATTCATCATCATGTGTGTATGCAAGCTCTAATCATAAAAGGGCATGCAGTATATCGTGTGGAGTTTGAATACAGTTTGGTCAAATAATAAGTCGATCGAAGACGACTAGCAGAAATTTAACTTGTTATATAGTTAGCATCCTGCTCAAACTACGGCCAATTTCGGAGCCTTTGCCACATCAGGTGACTGATGCTGCCTTCAATGACTACAGTAACGTGCTGTAATCCCTGGTGCTAATCAGCGGTTCATCTAGCTCTGCAAACATTCTAACGTTTCTGTTCTAGACTCTATCACAGCTATAAGCTGAATCCAGTTTTCGGTAGCTTTTAATGGGGAAGGGGCATGACCCATCATGGTTTGGTAAACTTTTCAGTCCACAATATTGCAATCCGTTAGTCCACATTAGCAGAAGCCTCTTCTTTGACTAGGCTTGTATTTAATTGGGTCCTGCTAATTTGACTGAGAACAAAAGCTACATAAAAATAAAGCAATCTTGTGAAATCATCTAAAAGGCATTGAAACCAGTTACAAATGAAAGAACACTTTGATCCATATGCCAATGGAAATATTTACGATTTATACAAAATAACAAAAAAATTACATTGCCACACCAAAGTGTAATTCTAGTACTTATTATCTATAATCTCATGCTGGATGTGGTAACGCTAATAATTTTAGCAAAAATCACCACATCTCAACGGTAATTGGTTCTTTGTGCTTGGAGTGATAAAGCCCCAAGATGAAGCTGATGTTCTCTGCAAAATGGGCCGACACTACATAACATTAGGCTTCTACTCAAATGCGGGCCTAAACCAAACTAGCCCAATAGCACGGCGGAGCCCTTTTGCAGAGACAAAACGATAGCCAGCTGGGCCAACCACGTTAGCAACACATTTCATCAGCAAAAATATTAGTGTCCCTAAAAAAAAAGCAAAAATATTAGTAATTATTAGCGCAGGCCATGCTGTTGATTTATTTACAATTGTTAGTATCATGCATATTTATTTGGTGTTATATGGAATTTTATGCCGATATGGAATGGAGTTGTTAAAGAGTAAAAAGAGTACAGCAACATCTTGTACAAGATACGGTTTGGCACAATATAAGACCGCATTAAGTGCACAAGTGATCACAACATATGTCAAAGGAAATTGGGTTAGTATGTAAGATTATAAAAATATGCCATCATGGATTTGAGAGGTTGTATCAATAATCCAATCTCTTCATTCATTATCAGATGACACTTTTGAATATAGCAACATGATAGAATAAATATGTGACACCCTTAATTATAGCAACATGATACTAGAACGGGCCGAAGTAGTCTTAAAGCTTTACAGTGCGAAAGCTGGAGCAGTGATTGAAATAAACGACAACATTGGAGATTATGAGAGAAATCTAGATTAGCACTCACTCTTTCAGGCCAGAAATGTAGGTGTTTAAGGTTTTTGGAACTTTAATTAATCTTCTTAACAAAATGTTGCGGGTCGGCTTGCCTCTTGCAGGTCGAGTGTAAATATTTATTTTCAATGTAAAGAATTACATATTATAATTGCATAGTAGGTTTGATTTTTATCCTTATAGCATTTTATATTGTCAATCTAATGAATTTCTTGTTA
>LAPY01000619.1:59252-72269 GCA_000970635.1 Eragrostis tef
ATTGTCAATCTAATGAATTTCTTGTTATTTATAGTTAATATTGAGAATATATGCCTTCGGCTAAATGTAAAGGTTACTCCTGAGTGTACTTTGGTAAATCAAAAATTTTACAAGATTTTAGCTCTAACTAGGTAATATAAGAACTTGTAATAAATTCTAGCCTAAATAAGAACTCGTGAGGGAGAAAAAAATATATGTAAAATTGATGTTTCGCAGCTCTGCCAGAAAAGATCTGCTAGAGCAGGAAGGACACAGTCCACTCCACACTCCCTCCCTGCTCCTTTTAGCCTGCCGACCCCTCAGCTTGCACTCATTTCCTGGGCAGCGGCCAACCCGATCGTGACCAAGAAATCGAGTTACCAGAGACGCAGCGACGCAATCCCCTTCCACGCCGCTCCAGGTGAGTATGCGGTGGACCATACCCTTCTTCTTGAGCTCTTTCTCCCCCAATCCCCCTTCCAAGAAAACCCTCGAATACCCCCTTTTTTTTTTCTAAGGTAGAAAGAAAATGCGGTTTCTCCTGGATTCGCAGGCGCCCTTGTTCCGGGCGAGCCAGGTGAGAATTCGATGGAGCAAACCGTTTTCTTGTCTCGTTTCTTTCCCGGCTCCTCCGCCAAGGAAACCCTCTTCGCTGTAGTTCGGATTCTCTCTGTTTTCGTTTTTCCCCCTAAAATTGAAAGAAAATGTGGTTGTTTCCGTGCGCTTTGGCATAGCGGATTGGCAGCCGCTGATGTCCCGAGCGAGCCGGCGAGTGCCTGCGCGGTGCCGAGATGACCGCAAAAGCAGCTATTTGTTTGGTTCTGTACTTGCAACTTTGGAGCTGAATAATAAAAAATCCCCCATTTTAGGCTAAATCACCTTGATTCTTGGTCCTGTATGTGTTCTTGTGACGTTGGTGGAGGGATCACGGACGACCAAGAAATATTTCAGTCAATGCACGACTTGTGTTGTGTAAGCTGAAGACAGGCCTCCGTGATGCCCTGCTTTTTCTGGATGCTCTCTGTTCTTGGCTTTGTTACACAATACAAACTCGAACCTCTGCATTTTGTGAAACACGATGTGTGGAGTGTGCACTGGTAAATAGTGCGCGATGTGTGGACTTGTAGGAACGTATGGCATGTACTCACTGATTTTTCTTTTATACTCACTGATTCAACTTATGCTCCACTAATGCCATTAAGCTTTTGTTATATTAAAATTGTTAAGAAAAATGTTGATAGAAGTTATGAATGTATGATATACTTGCTGATCTTTAACTATTGTCACTGTTATCACTGATTCGACTTGTATTGAACTTATGGGGTTAGGTTTTGCTTGCCATTGAATCGTATTTCCACTTTGCTGACTTCTTTGCTCATATGTGCACCAGTAATTGTTCTTGTAGGTCCTTTGTTGCCTGGTAGGTCACTTATGCTAATCTTTCCGTACAAATGTAATAAATGTTACTCTCCAGGTTAATTAGAAACATATATATAGTTCTTTTTCTGTGAACTTTGCTCTAGCCGTTTTGATGTAAAATTCAAGCATCACTTTGTCTTTGTATCCTGAAGTCTGATTGATTAATCATTGCCTGCTGGGTTATGTTTATTTCAGTTGCCTTGACAATCATAGGCTAGTTGTTCCTGTAGAGTGCTTGTGCTTAGTGGATCAGTTAGCATTTTAACTCTCCTTTGCTACAGTGGCCTTTTATAAGGTGTCTGGTACATATTGGGTTGTTCTTCCTTTTCTGCTGAATGAACAAGTGTCTTTGCTTAGCTGTTTCTGTCTATTAATGCATAAAGAAAATCTCTTTAGCTGATCACTGTACTAATTTGTCTCCTACTTCCTCCGGTTTTAAATTGTTGACACCGTTGACTTTTTCCGTTATGTTTGAACATTCGTCTTATTCAAAAATTTTAATAAATTATCATATATTTTATTATTATTTGTTTATTATTAGAGAAAGTTGAAATATACCTTACAATTTTGCATGTTTGAATTAATATTGTGAATAAGACGAATGATCAAACCTAACGAAAAAGTCAACGGGGTCAACAATTTAAAACCGGAGAGAGTATGCTATATCAGTAATATAAGTGTACTTTATTTGTTTTTGATGGTATTATCTCATTTGAAGTCTTTAGTTTTGCTTTCAGGACTGCTGCAGATGGATTAAACTAAACTAGCTCTAAGTGCTCTGTTTGTAAGTTCAATTAAACACTTGGTAGTTCATAGCTTCTTTCAGTAACTCGGTTGCTTTTAACTTCAATTTCAATTAGTTTCGACTGATAACACTGGCTTTCGTTTTACTCTCATGCGACAGTAAGCCACTCATTGTCTAATCTTTGCAAGCATATGTGGACGGGAAGCACTTGGATTGTTTTTCCTTTTTATGCTCAACGAACAAGTGTCTTTGTTTAGCACTAGCACATAATTGCTTCTCTATTAATGCATAGAGAAAATCTCTTTTACTGAATACTGTACTAGTTTGTGTACATGTGTGATGCATCTGTCATCACCTTGACCCATTAAAAATTTTCCTTTTTGCAAGTAATTAGCTCTAACTTTGATAGTCTGATTACTGCAGAAGGGCGGAAGACGAGGGGCAGTTTGTAGGGAGATTCTCGTCAGTCCTGATTTGCAGAGAAGGGCATCTCTGCTTCGGCTATGGCGCCGTCAAAGCGCCAGCATCCTGGGACGATGACGATGACGGTGGACACTGACTATCTCGATTGTGGCATCTGCAACCATCCGCTGAAGCCCCCCATATTCCAGGTACATACTGTAGAGTATATATATGCGTGTTCATCTTTGCATTAAGGGCATTTATACGCACTGATTCTGATTCATGGGAATGCAACCACGGTCCACGGATACAGTGCAAAAACGGCCATATGCTGTGCTCGCCGTGCCGTGACAAGCTTGCACCGGCCGGCAAATGCCACATGTGTGGCATCACAACACGTGGCTACGACAGGTGCAACCTCATGGAGAAACTGATGGAGAATTCATTCGTCAAGTGCCCGAACACAGCCCATGGTTGCGGCATCGAGCCGGTCTACTATGACCTGGTCGGCCACCTCCAGGTGTGTCCTTATGCGCCGTGCCACTGCCCCAGCGAGAGCTGCAGCTTCGTCGGCACCACGAAGCAGCTCGTGGACCACATCACCGGCTCGCACGGGTGGCCATGCACCACCAAGGTTATCATGGCTCGCGAGACGCGCATCCGCCTCCAGGACGGCTTCAACTTCCTCGCTCTGGACCACCTGGTCGACAAACAAGGTGCCGGTGCCATCATCACCAGTACCACCGGCAAGTTCTTATTCCTACTGAACGTGGCTCGACAGCCGCATGGTCAGCATTTCTTGTTCAACATCTCCGTGCTCTGCATTCATCCTCACCACATCTACGACGGCCAGGGGCAGTTTTCAAAGGCAGTAAAATGTGCGCTCACATACGGATGGTCGAGCGACAATTTTTTATGCCATAATTCACTGCACTCGGAAATCAAAGTAGACTGCACAGATCTCTCCGATGGACTTCCCAGCCACGAGATGTGCTTCAAGTTCCTAGTTCCAAACTCGGTTCTGGAAGACAAGAACAACCAGGAGGCTATCGATGTTGATGTTAGTATTACCATCTGCTAGATCCAGCTGTGTTGGATGTGGAGCTTTGGTTATTAATATGTACTAGGTGAGTGCCCGTGCGTTGCTACGGGTTGAAACAAAAGTGAAAATTTGCGAGAGGAAATGATTCGAAGCAGGAATTCTCGTTTATGCTCCTATAATCCTATTACCATTTCAAAGTTCTTTCTCAATAAACAAAAGAATAGTTTGGGAGGGAACAAAAGAAAAGTTCTTTCACCTGATGTCAATAAGTACTATGCAATGAAAGGAACAAAAGTTTCTAGGAATGTACTAAGGAGAATTGATAAGAGGATACAAAAGGCCTCTATAAAATTGTACAAATGACATATAATTCGCATAGAACAGAACTACACTGAAGGCATGACAAAATCAATTGCTGATTGGGTGAAAGCATGATGCTCTTCCCTTGAAAGCAACCACCCAGTAGAATACTGCTCGATTCAGCGTCAGAACTAATATAAACTTGTGTTCACTTCACATTCATAAGACTTGCAACACAGTTGCACAGTATGAGCTTCCCTTCAGATACAATGAAGTGTAAATCTGTCCAGAAAACACATTGAAACTATACCAGTAAATGAAAACAGCTACATTTGGCCACAAAACACATTGAAGCTACATTGCCATGCTTTTCCAACAGACGAACTGAACATTCTAGGTAAACATGTATAATTTTTTTTTTTTTTGCGGGTAATATGACAAGTGAGAACTGATATGAAGTGTTGATTTTGCCTTATCAAGTTGATACTTTTGACGTCATTCTTTTATTTTGTTCCTCCCTATCTCAGCAGTCATTTGGTTTTTTCTTTTGCCTCATTCATTCCCTACCTCTCTGCCTCTTGAGTTCCTTACTGTTGACATTTTCTGACGGTTCATTGGCCAACTTCTGATTTGGCCTGCAGTTGTCGTTGGATAGGTCTGCGAACAGAGTTCGACCACGTCTTTTTCAAATGTCCCATCTGCACCTGATGTCAAGAAATTGCGAAGAAGGCGCAAGATTAACTATGGGCGAAGCTGACCAACTTCTTTTAGAACTTGCAGATGGAATAAACCTGCCTCGATCGAGGAAAGTAGACAAGCCTCCATCAGAATGTACCAGTACAATAGTTCAGAGTAGAGGCCTATAAAAATAAAAATCTGAAAGCGATGAGAAATTTAAACTGTTAAGCAATGAGGAAGTCTCGTGACATAGCATCAGGTACTTAATCTATCATAGGATTAAAAGGGCAAAAAAAAGAGAGGGTGAACCATGCTAGACTCATTTGACCTTGCAGATCCATACATGTGGACTGAAGTGGGAAGCTCGCTCCCAAACATATCCCCGTAACATATCACATGAAAAATCAAAACAAATATGGGATGCCCAGTTACCATCGAAATAGATCGGTGGCAGGCACTGTATAGCACAAAAGGCAACCAAATTAGTCAGAATGTCAGATTGGTGGCAAACACTCCATACAATAATAACATGATTGTTAATTCGCACTCCATACAATTAACAGTGTAAAGAAAAACCAACCAGTACTGATCTTGGATTAGTGTACATGTTTGAGCATAATAGTTTTTCACATTCTTAAGGCCATCATTGATAAATACTGGATCAGTGACAGAAAAGGATACCAACAATATGAATACATACCAGAAAGACTGCAGTCTGAATAACCCTGCAAGTGGAGTTTGACCGGCACAAAATACATTTTGACAGCAGTTATTAAGTAGAAAATATGATCAAAATATGATCAGTGGGATTGTATATTGCACAGTTAAAGTAAAAATCTTTTTAAGTGGCCATCTGGCCGAAGCTCCACAAAGTCAGTGCTGATATTGGCATTGTATTTAGAAAGGCCAAAATAAGTGTAGCATTAGTGGATTGAACTTAAAGACTACATGGTGTCGCAAAAGAAAATCATAAGCAATGGAATTTAAAAAAAAGGTATCCTGTGTTGGAAAGTGACAAATGATGAAAGAGCAAACACCCCTAGCAAATGTAATTCCAGTAAATCACAATCTTCTTCATTGACATATTAACACCACAGGTTCAAATTTCAGAAGAAGAACATGTCTAATTATCGTTTTCCTACCGTAAGTACTGCTGAATCTTTAATTAATCTTTATCAATCAACTTGGATAACCACTCAGCTCATGCAGAGAGAAAATAATAATTCTAAGGGAAATATCTGTTTCAGGCGAAGCATGATTCTATTTGACGATGCCCTCAACATGTTATTATGCTCAGAATGAAATCATCCACAACACATATGGTCAATCCGTTGTCCTGCATAGATGGACTCAAAATCACGCTCTAAGAAAAGATTTATAATGCACATGTATATGTGACATCATATGTATACTTGCTTTTCGCCCTCAAAGAAAAAATATTCAACGACAAATTAAACAGGGTGCCCCAAGGATATTCAGTTCAAGCATAGCATCGATTCAATATGCACAAAAATATGACATCAATTCTTATTGGTTCTTACACCAGATGACGAAAGCATCGTATTTCATATCGTTTGGGGAAAACAAACCCCAAATCTGATGAGGGGATAGGGGGTGGGGGGGGGGGGGGGGGCATGTTGGTGGCAATGGCGGAGATGCTCCTGGTCGGATTTGATGGCGGCGTAGATGCTGCCACCTTACCTCCTCCGGCTCCTGGTTCTCACCTCTATGCCTCCACTTCGGGTCGACGACGTGCTCTAAGAAGATGGTTGCAGATCGACGCCGCAAATCCACCCCGGCGCTGCCAGCTGCTCGCCGCTATCCTGTTCCTCCTCGCGGGCAGCGCCGCCTAGGCCACGACCTGCCACGAATCCTAGGCGGCGGCTCCCCTCCCTGATAAATCTAAAGCACCTTTAAATCCTCTAAAAATCATCTATTACATTTCTACATTTGCAAAAAAAAAGAATCTCAATTCAGTAGCTCAATGCCGTAGTTCAGTTAGTGTGCTGCATCGTTGGCTCCATGGTTTTGTTTTCAGTCATGGGAGTAGCCCGAGTCTTTAGTTTCAGTTTCAGTTTCAGTTAGAATGAGAACAATAGAGGCACTGCACGAGCCTGTTCATGCCTACAAAGTAAGAGACCATTAGGGCCTGTTCAGCCTGCTCGATGGAGGCGACGCAAATCCTAGGCAGCGGTTCCCTCCTCTGGCGTGCGATGGTTTCTCTGCTCCTTGCCACGGTGCGATCTCGGCGGCTCCCCTCACCGACGTGCGTCGTGGTCGTGGTTCCTCGGCTGCTTGACGTGGCGCAATGGATCGGAGGCCGCGCGTGGGTTGAAGAGCAGCGCCGCGATTGTGGCAACCTTGTTGGCGGGCACGGCACCGCGGCGGCGGCGGCCACCTGACTGTGGCGTGAGGGCACTGCCCCCTACGCCAAAAGTTCCTGGAAGCTTTTCATCCTTATTGAGAAATGTACTGGGGCTTGCCTGGTCGGAAGCGTTGAGTTGCAAATCTAGGAATTCTCCTAATCACCTGGTCCAAGAGCTCTTCCTGAAGAAGTAACTGAGCTATAAAAAAAAAAAAGAATTCGAAAAGGTATGCAAGAAAGCCTCAAAATGCAAAATCTGCCTTCCCACTGACATCTGGCTTATCCTTTTGATCCAAGACTGTGATCTATTGATTCAACCTTGACCCCAGGGGTCTCCTCTCCCCAACTACACTAGGCTCAAGGTGGAATAACGAAAGGAGGGTGCGTGCGATAGCTATGACAGAAGGGGCTTCTTGTTCTCACTTCTATTTGTCTCAGATTTATCTCCTAAAGAAAGCCCTTGTTCCCTCAATGAAGTTCAATTGCTTTGACGAGTGAGTCTGATATCAAGAATTGACAAGCGGATTATACGTATGTAAACAGCCTTCCCGCCTGGTTTGAAAGAGGAGAGGAAGGATCCGACCTCTAGCTCTTGACTTTTACTGCCTGTGCAGCTAAGGAAAGACAACTACACTTCCAAGTCCTAAGAGAATACTAGTATACGATCTGTTATATAAATAGGTAAATGTTCCTTTCCATTATGAATCGCGATTGTATGGCCAACCATTGCGGGTAGAATGCTAGATGCCCGGGACCACGTTACTATTGTTTCTTTCTCCTCCTTCATATTGACCTTTTCGATTTTTGTCAATAAATGACGAGCTACAAAAGGATTCGTTTTTTTTCGTGTCACAGCTGATTACTCCTTTTTTTTATTTTAAAGAGTGGCATCCTATGTCCACTATCTCGATCGAAGTATGGAGGTCAGAATAAATAGAATAATGATGAGTGGAAAAAATAGAAAATCCCTTAGCTGGATAAGGGGCGCAATGGATCGGAGGCCGCGCGTGGGTTGAAGAGCAGCGCCGCGATTGTGGCAACCTTGTTGGCGGGCACGGCACCGCGGCGGTGGCGGCCACCTGACTGTGGCGTGAGGGCATTGCACAGAGGAGGCAGCGCCGCCGGGGAGTTAGGCGAGATGCAGAACGGGGGAGACGGGGAGTGGATCACGGGGAGTTTGCGGCGTGATGGGGGCGGTTCCACGGATCGCAGGTGCGGGGATTTCGGATCGCAGGAGGGAGCCGCAAGCGGGCATTTAGGGGCGGCTACGAAATTTGCGGGGGCGGAATAAGCCCCGCAATGACGACACCATCCCAATTCATTAGTTGTAAAGATAGAGAAAGAACCTAATGTTTCTCTGATGGTAGCATGGTACATCCATCTGTGTTATATGTGGAACTTTGATTATTAATATGTAAGAACCCTGTTGTTTATCATTTGGTGTTATGTAGCCCATGAACAAGGTAATAGAGTGCCAACTCTTCAGAATATTTTAATTTGTCTATTTTCACTTCGTGTTAAAATTCTGTCACTATCTCTACGTATCTGTATGGTAAGCTCGTGCATGCATGGCTTTGGAATGTTAGGAATTGACGACAGTTATTCTGCTTCCAATTTTTGTCCCGGCCGGCCGGCCGGCCGGAGACCCACCATTTCTTGTTTGCTGACATTTGTCCTCACGAGGTACTCTGTTCCGCCATGTCAGTGTGGCGCTTTCTCTTTCGACAAATCAAAATAAATTAAAATTTTGTTGTATGTTGAGAATTGCTTCAGTGCGTTTCAAGGTAGTTCAAAATGAACAGCTGATCGACGTAGGGCGTTCCAAGGTCCAGACAGGCATGAGCGCCGGAGCGACCGGCACAAGCAGATGAAAACGGAGGTGATCGAGTGGCCGGGAAAGCGATTCGTTCGGGTTGCCCGGACGTGTGCCACACTGCCAACTTCTCAGCTCGTCACGCCTCCAGTCCATCCACATCGAACTGCCGAACGAACCATCTCGTGCGGTCGTGCTTTCCTCTGTTTTGCAACAGAGTCGGACGGAGGAATAAATGTAATGTATTTTTAAGTTAAAATTTTCAACCTTCTGCTATATAGATAAAATTTGCTAGTGGACATCTTTCAAGTGTGTTATTTACTTCTGAACACCGCTCAAATACGTCCTAGCCAGACATTACTCGGTTGTGGTACTTTGTCCGTAGACATTCAAGTCACTAAAATACTGAACATTAGCAATTTTTGCCAAATAATATGTAAATCTAAAGTATTATATGTAGAAAGAGTTAAATGTATAATAGTCGGTTTCATTTTATTTTTGTAACGTTTTGTCTATTTAATATAATGAAATTATGTTATTTATTGTTTAGGTTGTTGAAAGTATTTTAGTTTGACTAAACTCAAAATTACTTACATTTGTGGACAGATAGACTTGTTACACCGAAGTTTACTTTAGTAAATTTTTAAATGAATAATGATGCAAGATTTCATCTCCGTTTAGGTAACAAACAAACTTGCAATAAACTCTCAATTAAACAAGAACTCGTTAGAGGAAGCAGTTTTGTTTTCATTTGTTTTGGAAAAAAAGTTGTAAAATCTGTGTTTCGCATCTGCCAGAAAAGAGATGCTACATCAGTTTTGCCCTTGTTGAACTGAACTATTAAACAGGCAAACAGCACAGTAGGGACGAGAGTCCACACAGTCCACACTCCTGCTCCCTCTTGCTTTTCCTCGTCTTCCCCTGGGCGGCGGCGAACTCCGCTGTCCTCAAGAAGCCAAGCAAGCCGGCGGTGCAGCGACGCAAGCATCCCCATCTGCTCCGCTCTAGGTGAGTAAACCTTCTTGTCTTGGTTCATTCCTAATTCCCCCTCCAAGGAAACCCTCGAATACCCTAGCTTTAGGTCGGATTCTCTCTCCTTCCATTTTTTTCCCCTAAAAATTGAAAGAAAATGTGGTTGGTCCTGCGCTTTGGCGTAGCGGATTCGCAGCCGCTCATGTCCTGAGCGAGCCAGCGGCGTGCTTGCGCTTGCGGTGCCGAGGCGGTCGCAAAAGAACTCTTTTTTTTTCTTACATAATAATAAAAAAGTCCCCACTTTTGGCTGAATCACCTTGATTCTTGGTCCTTTTAGTGTCATCGATCCGTTTCTTGGGATCAATGGCTGGAAAGATTCATCAATTGGTGCTCCCCAAAATGGATTCATGTGACGGTAGTGGAGGGATCACGAACGACCAAGAAATATTTCAGTCAATGCAGGACTTTGTATCGTGTTAGCTGAAGACGGGGCTCCGTGGTGCCCTGGTTTTCTTGATGCTCTGTTCTTGGTTCTGTTACATAAGGTGTCTCTATCAAATTGGTGAACAAAATTATGATGTCTGGACTGGTAGATGGGTTGTTTCATAAGGTGTTTTATCAGAAGGAAGAATTATGATGTGTGGACTGGTCGTATGGCATGTACTCACTGATTTTCCATTCATGTTGAATATACCGACTGATTTGATTTATATTCGTCCAATGGCATGAAGCTTTTGTTATATTCAAATTGGTGAACATAAACCTGGCAGGTATGAACGTATGATCTTTACTCACCGATCTTTTTCACAATTTTCAGTTTTTTCACTTATTCGACTTATATTGAACTTATGGGGTTAGGCTTTGCTTGCGATTGAATCGGTAGCAATACGTGTTTTTTAGTTCCTCTGTTCTTGATCTTCTTACAGAATATAAAACTTAAACCCCTGCATTGTGTGAATCAAATGATGATGTGAGGACTGGTAGATCGGGTTGTTTTATCAGATGGAAGAATTATTGTGACATCTCCAGATATAGTCAAGATGCTCGTAGCTGGTAGGAATGTATGGCATTTATTCACTGATTTTCCTTTTATGCTCGCTATAGTCACTTACTTGTCCTATATCCGACTAATGACATCAATCTTTTGTTATATTCAACTTAGCAAGGAAATTGCTGGCAGGCAGTATAAATGTATGACCTTTTACTCACTGATATTTTATTGGGGCTGTTCGGCTGCCCGAATCAGCCGGCTGCTGCTGCAAGTGTGTAGCAACAGCTACTGTAGCAGCTGCATGGGGCCGCCGAACAGCCCCATTGTTGTCACTGATTTGACTATAACTTATGGGGTTAGGCTTTGCTTGTGAGTGAATTGGTAGTGCTGCTTTGCTGTCATATTTGCTCATGTGCATGTGCAGCAGTAAGTGTTAGTTAATTTCTTGGTTGCCTGGTAGCTCAATGTTGATCATCTTACCGTTCAAATGCAATACATCTTGCTGTTTCAGGTTAAAAAAACATATTTCTTTTTCTATGAACTTTGTTACTGTCGTTTAATGTAAAATTGGAGCAGCACATAGCCCTGGCATCGCAAAGTGAACTCTGATTGACTACTCGTTGCCAACTTACTTAGGTTTATTTTATTGTTTGGAGAGTCATAGGTTAGTTTGTTCTTGTAGCTGTTTGTCCCTAGTGAATCAGTTAGCATCAGTTTTAAGCCTGCCTCATTTGGCCTCCTTTGGTACAATGATCTGACTTGTTTTTTGGACAGCATATCTTGTTAAGTCTTTACTGTTGGTCTTTATTAGATTTATTCAGCTAGCTAATTTAGTGCTCTGACTGTAAGTTCAGTTATGCACTTGGCAGTTCATAGCTTTTTAATTCTTTCCTTTTATTTTCATGCTAAAGTAAGCAATTTATTGCTTGCCCACTTGCATTTGTGAAGCAATAGTTTATTTAATGAATTGGCTAATCTTTTCAATCCTATCTGGACAGAAAGCACTTGAAGAGTCCTTTTCTTTGCCATCTTCACTCATATGTGCAGCATAAGTGTTCTTTAATTCCTTGGTTGCTTGGTAGCTCACTCTTGATAATCTTGCCGTAGAAATACAGTAGATCTGGCTCTCCAGGTTACAAAAAATCTAGTTCTTTTCCTGTGAACTTTGCTCCCGATTGATGTAAAATTCAAGCAGCACTTAGTCTTTGCATCTGAAACTGAACTCTGATTGATTAACAATAGCTAGCTCAGTTAAGTTTATTTTATTACCCTGAGAATCATCAGTTAGTTGTTCCTTTAGCTGTTTGTGCTGTTAGGATCAGTTTTAAGCCTGCCTCAATTTGTCTATCTTTTTCGAAGTGATTTGCCCGTTTATTTTTGGCAGCATCTCATGTTAAGTCTTTATTGGTGCTTGTCAGGACTGCTCTTTAAATAGATTAAACCAGCTTTACTGTTCTGTTTTGTAAGTTCAGTTAAATACGTTGTGGTAGTCCATATCTTTTTTTAGTAACTTGGCTGATTTCAGTTCGAACATCAATTAGTTCCAATTTATAACTATTCGTTTCCTTTTACTCTTATGCTACAGTAACCCATTCACTGCTTGCTAGCTGGTAGGTTTATTTGTGAATCAATGGTATATTCAATGTATTGTCTAATCTTTGCAAGCATACGTGGACAGGAAGCACTTCAAGTGCTTCTCTTTTCTGGTGAATGAATAATTATCTATGTTTAGCACAGCACATAATTGCTTGTCTCGATATGTGCGCAAAGGAAATTTCTTTAGTTGATTACTGCATTAGTTTGTCTACAAATGTGTGCATATCTATCATGGTTGTCGCCCTTTTAAGTAATCTTATTGCAAGTAAGTAGCTCTAGCCTTGATAGTCTGATTGCTGCAGAAGGCGGGAGGACGAGGGGCAGTTTGTAGGGCTCTCGTCAGTCCTGACGTGGAGAGAAGGCCATCTCTGCGTCAGCCATGGCACCGTCAAAGCGCCAGCATACAGAGACGGAGAAGATGACGGTGGAGGACGCCAAGGCCCTCGACTGCGGCGTATGCTTCAATCCGCTGAAGCCCCCGATATTCCAGGTACAAAGCAATCTATACGCGTTCATCCATATGTCAAGATGCATTCATATGTACTGATTCATGGAATATTTACCTTTTGATGCGACGCATGCAACCACGGCTGCAGTGCGACAACGGCCATGAGTTATGCTCGTCGTGCCGTGACAAGCTTGCTCTTACCGGTAAATGCCACGTGTGTGGCATTACCACGCACCGTGGCTACCGCCGGTGCCTTGCCATGGAGCG
>LAPY01000619.1:92775-103950 GCA_000970635.1 Eragrostis tef
CCAGCGGCTCGAGGTTGACTGGAGCCGCCGCCGCCCTACTCACAACCCTAATCCGATCGAGAGAAGGGCGCAGCCAGCGACGGGAAGACCCGCCGCCGCCACAACGTCCTACAACTTCGGACCCGCCGTCCCCGGCCAGTGCCGCTACCGGCCGGAGGGATTTAGGCGTCCCCATTCATCTTTCTCGACTCCGACCGCCGCCGTCATCACCAACTCGCCGCCAGTCGCCTCAATGGTGGCTCCCGCTCAGTCGTCAAACGATGGTGAGGTCCACTCTCCCATTTCCTGGTAGATCCAGATCCAAATCATTGATTCATCCCTAGAACAGCTGCACAGAACCCACTACTTCTATTGCCTAGTTGATCTATAGAGTTTATCACGGTGAACAAAAGAAAAACATAAATTGGATATTTGCTCGCATTAAATCTAATAGAGGTGATGCTGCGCTTTGCCGGGCAGGGGATCCATCGTCCCATCAGTCGATAAAATCAAGAATATTAAAGATCACTAAATTAGGATATTGCAGGCCGGACTCCTCTGTGGATTTAGATCTATGAGGTTCCTCTGCTTACCCATTGGTCAGATGTGCATCAGGGTTTACCTGGAAAATGGGGGGCTTCAGCGGGAGGAAGCAGATGCCGCAGTCGAACGCGTCGGTGTCATCCAAGGTCACGTCCCTCTTCGCAGCGGCGCGCTTTTTCGGCCGCGCATGCGACGCCGACCGCTTTGCCTGCGGCTTGATATCATCGTCGCCGACGCCAGTTGTGCTTGCTCGCTTGGTTGCCTTCTTCCGCGTTCCTACGGTCCTCGGCGCCGGCGCCGGCACGGGTTCTGGATCAGGAATCTCTTGTTTCGGCTCCTGTTTTGGAAACGACTCACCGTTGCGCAGCCTCACCATGGTTGATGATTGTTGAGGACGGCTGGTCCCGTGCCTGCTCTACTGAATATCCCGTTCCATCCATATATAGAGAGAGAGAAATCGGTGTACATTTGATCTCGATCCTCCCAGTGAATCTCAGTGGCATGGTTTTGATTTGCTCTCTGACTGATCCTACTAAAATCAATTACTTCCTCAATTACAGCATTCCATGTTTGTAATCCAACCCATCCTTCCAAAATACAGAGGATCCGTCGTATCAGTTTGGAAGGAGCTGCGCTCCTCCCAGGATGATTTCCCCGATTCACATGAATGCCTCAACTTAAAGGACGTATGAGAAATAATTTACATCCAAAATGACGTCTGAGAAAACGTGCGGTTATTTTTGTTAGGACCTAGTGGTTCGGCGAATCTTGGTTCGCAGCCCCCCCTGGTGATCATATTCATAGCTGATGCCAAACAAGGTGCAATGGAGCACGGCGTCAAGAGCATCGATGGAACGCAGGACGTTCTCGACGAGGAAAAAATCTTCTGTCCCCCACGTGCGCATCCTGCACTCAGGTGCGGCGGCGCTCCGGGAGGCTTGTCTTCCTGTGCGTGGCCCCATAGGCTCGGGAGGGCAGCCGTCTCGGGGAGCTCTTGTCTTCCCGTTCTCCTGCTTTTCGGTCCAGAATGCTGAAAACAGAGCACCTCTGCTTCGGAGACATTCCGGAATTTCAAGCGAAGATTGTTGTCGTGTCGCACAAGACGATTAACACATCGCAGCTCTTATTTGTCAAAAACATTCATTCAATTTATGCAGGGTGCTGAGTCTTAGTGTGATGAGTATTATATGATCTTAAAAAATGGTAGTAGTCTCAAATTCTGACAGGGAAATTATCTGAAGAATCAAACACTGTCCCAAGCTCTCATTTTTGTATAGTCGACCGACTCTCGATCTCAGACTCTGCAATTCAAGTTCAAGTAGTAGGGTATGAAGGGAGGACGTTCACTGTGTAAACAAGCAAACCCAAGGATGGAGGCTTCCAGCTCCTTCTGCAACTGACGTGATGAATGGTGGCAAAGCTGCTTCTTTCTTTGGGCGTCTTGTTTGGTACAGTCGCTGCTTCTTGGGCTCGCCATGCCGAGGTGACCTTCCCCCGCCGAATTTTTTTATTAATAATTGAATTTTTATTCATTTAATAAAAATAATTGACCACTAACCGCCCTATCGCTCTTTGAATAGGCAACAAGAATGCCATGTAGGCAAATGTGGGTCCAGTCGCCCGTAAGCCCTTGTCGCCCATTCAAATGGCGACCGGATGCCTGTCGCCCACTGGTTGGGCGATTAGAATGGATGCTCTCTTTTTTTTCTGATTTTCTCCATCTTAACAATGTACTCTACCAAATTCTCAATCAAAAATACTTTGTCTTCTAAAAATTGTGCCCATTTTTTTGGTAATAGAGAATGTATCGTAGAAACCATTTGAGCTTGGTTCAGTCCAAAATCTAAAGTAAATTTTAAATTAAAACTCTACAAAATGGGTTGTAAGTTAAGCAATAATTGAATTTTAATAGCACCTTGACGTTTCGAAAAAATTCCCCTAAAATAACCAATAATTTTTAGAGAACCTCCTTGACAGTTGTAAGTTTTGGGGAATTTTTTCAAAAGGTTAAGATTGTCTCAAAATTCAATTAGTGCTTAACAGCCAGCCCATTTTGTAGAGTTTTAATTTAAAATGTACTTTAGATTTTGGACTCCACCAAGCTCATGGCTACCTGGGCTCACTGTGCCAAGGCGACAATGTTGCACCCACCTAGCTCGCCCCGCGCTGCTGGATGCTAAACATGGATGACGTTGCCTACACTCACGGTGAGTGGTTTCTTCTCGAGAAGTTTTTTTACGATTTAAACCTTTTTTAACCAATATTTCAATAGTAAACTGTCCAAAGTTTCTTTTTCAGAATTTAGACCATTTAGTCATGACAAGCTGATTGGAGTGACCAAGACTACAGTCACACAAATCTGACTGAGATGACCGACTTTCACGTTAGCAACCGCCACATTAGATTTTTGTGAACTAGACGGACCAACCAGACACGCTAATGTGGTTGGAGAGACTCAATATTGAGTCACACCATGCCACTCGGCGGGACCGTACCTAAGTCACCATGGTGTGGTGCGCCTTGTGGTATGGACATATACTTGTTCCTCAATAAAAGTTTGGTCCCACCGTGTGGTATGGCGTGATTCAATATTGAGTCACTTCATTTATATAAACGTGACTCGCATGTCAATCCGGTTCACAAAAATCCTACATGACGGTCCATGCTAATGTGAAAATTGGTCACGCCGATCAGATTGGCGTGCCTGTAGTCTTGGTCACTTCGATCCAATTGGGTTGACCAAATGGTCTAGATCATGAAAATAAAATTTTAGATGGTTTACTACTAAAATATTAGCTAAAAAGGTTTAAGTAATAAAAAACTCCGTTCCTGACAAGCATGCATGTGCGCCATGTGTCCGACACACTTGTTACGTGTTGCATCTATGGCGAGTGTGCCCTCCACTATGAACGCCCAAATTTTGTTTTCACACATATGCAGGGCCGTCCCCATAGAAAGAGGGGCCTGTGCCAAAGTCTAAAATGAGGCCTAGCAGTATTGAAGAACATCAACATATACACTTTGCATTTGCATTTTAAAGCAATGGGATTATTAAAGAAATATAACAGCTCTAAAATGAAATCTTCGATGATGTTCTCATATGCAATCTCCTCCAGCATGTCACTTTAATACCTTAAATTAGGAAAAGCTTCGTCCATAGAACTCAGAATAGTCAGTAGAAACTCTATATGCAATAGTACCATTGGGGAAGCAACCACGTCGTTTCAAATGCTTTAGATTTAAAATGAACAAGAAACAAGCTAGTTCACCAATCAGTGCATCTGTTCTCATTCATTCAGAAACTAAAATTTGATGAATTATAAAAGACAACTGAAGTGAAGAATTAAGAAAGTACCACGGCTTCATCTACTCCTGATGGTTAATTGTTGAGGCTTGAGCCGCTCTCGCTGAAGTGCTGATTTACGATAGCGATCGATCGCAATGGACGACGCCGCAGCAATGGTGTCCCTACTTCCTCCATCGATTGATGTCGAAAATGAACAGGCAGCAGCCGGCAGGGAAAAGTGATCAATCTGATGGATAGTCATGGAAACAGGACTTGTATCGTCTGCCTTTCCATGTGTTACGAGTCCAGCGTTGGCAGGCCTAACTAAGCAACAGAATCGGCAGCGACACAAGGGAAATATAGAAGAAGAATGATACTATATGTATATGTGCTGCAATATTTTGGGGCCCCTCCAAATTGGGGGCCATGTAAGGGACGGGTCTGGTCTGGGATTAGGGCCCCTCCAAATTGGGGGCCCTGTGTCGTCACACAGGTCGCACGGGCCAAGGGACGGGCCTGCACATATGTTGTACAGTTTGTCAAATATAATGTGTGTGCATGGGGCACTAGCTAGATTTCCAGAAAAGGAATGGTGCCCAACACACGGTGCCATAGTGTAGAGCTCGAAGGCGAAACATTAAAACATGTAGCGCTGGCTTTGAAAGCAGTATGTCACTATAAGCGAGAAAATGGTATTGTTTTAATGATCCCCTGCTAAAGATACTATGTAGAGGCGGACCACGTCATCATTCGCCACTAAAAATGATTCGGAGCAGCAACCCAAAACATAGTTTGTCACAAAAGGTCAGAAGATTTTAGCAACCGATCAAACACACGGTCCAACGCACGCTACAATACAATTTCTAGGTGCAGTCAGTCCCGAGGCCGGTCCCTAGTGTGTGGCCCAAACCCCACTACTAATTTGGTATATACCCCTTGTGCCCTGATGCTAACCCTATGCGCAACCATTCCATCCTCCCTTTTCAATCCTCAACCGCCGCTCACCCTTAGATCCGCCGCCTCTCTCCCTCCCTTCTCCCTCCACCCCTCTCATCATCCAGTACTCTTCATAGCGGAGCTCCGAGCCTATCTGGTGCGGTGTCGTGGCAGTGTGGTGAGGCTTGGGTTGGGGTGGTTTGATGAGACCCGAATAAGGGCAGTAGTGGCGGCTCGGTGTCCCCAATGACGGTGTTCCCCCTCCTCTCCTTCCTCGTCAATGACGTGCGCCCTCCTCCCCCTCGTCGATATCGAGTGCCCTCCTCTCTCTCGCTGATGACGGCGGGCCCTACCTCACCCACGTCATGGCAGACCAGTTCCCTAGTCGCGCAGCAATGGCGCAAGAAGCTAATTAGTGGCGAGGACCCGGTCCCAATCTAGCTAGATCTGACGGCATGGGGACCCGTCGATGCGAGTTGGATGACGGGGCTGGGCTGCTCGGCTACCAAGGGCATCGCGCCTCGATCACGACAATGGCAGCACGGGACCTCGATGGATGTAGTGGTCATTTACCGTAGTAAGGGAAACTCTCAGCAGGTGCCTTCGGTTCAACTCTGTGCGCCATGCAATCTTTTCGTAATTTAGACCAATTTGGTCACGACAAGCTTATTGGAGTGACCAAGACTACAGTCACACAAATCTGACCGACATGATTGACTTTTACGTTAGCAACCGCCAGGTAAGATTTTTGTGAACTAGGCCAACCAACAAGTCACGCCGATGTGGTTGGAGGGAATCAATACTGAGTCATGCCATGCCACTAGGCGGGACCAGACCTAAGTCACCATGGTGTGGTGCGCCTTATGGTATGGACGTATGCCATAATTTGTTGTTGCTCAATAAAGGTTTGGTCCTGCCGTGTGGTATGGCGTGATTCAATATTGAGTCACTTCATTTTTATTGGCGTGACCCGCTTCTCAATCCGGTTCACAAAAATCTTACATGGCGGTCCATGCTGATGCAATGGTGTCCCTACTTCCTCCATCGATTGATGTCGAAAATGAACAGGCAGCAGCCGGCAGGGAAAAGTGATCAATCTGATGGATAGTCATGGAAACAGGACTTGTATCGTCTGCCTTTCCATGTGTTACGAGTCCAGCGTTGGCAGGCCTAACTAAGCAACAGAATCGGCAGCGACACAAGGGAAATATAGAAGAAGAATGATACTATATGTATATGTGCTGCAATATTTTAGGGCCCCTCCAAATTGGGGGCCCTGTGTCGTCACACAGGTCGCACGGGCCAAGGGACGGGCCTGCACATATGTTGTACAGTTTGTCAAATATAATGTGTGTGCATGGGGCACTAGCTAGATTTCCAGAAAAGGAATGGTGCCCAACACACGGTGCCATAGTGTAGAGCTCGAAGGCGAAACATTAAAACATGTAGCGCTGGCTTTGAAAGCAGTATGTCACTATAAGCGAGAAAATGGTATTGTTTTAATGATCCCCTGCTAAAGATACTATGTAGAGGCGGACCACGTCATCATTCGCCACTAAAAATGATTCGGAGCAGCAACCCAAAACATAGTTTGTCACAAAAGGTCAGAAGATTTTAGCAACCGATCAAACACACGGTCCAACGCACGCTACAATACAATTTCTAGGTGCAGTCAGTCCCGAGGCCGGTCCCTAGTGTGTGGCCCAAACCCCACTACTAATTTGGTATATACCCCTTGTGCCCTGATGCTAACCCTATGCGCAACCATTCCATCCTCCCTTTTCAATCCTCAACCGCCGCTCACCCTTAGATCCGCCGCCTCTCTCCCTCCCTTCTCCCTCCACCCCTCTCATCATCCAGTACTCTTCATAGCGGAGCTCCGAGCCTATCTGGTGCGGTGTCGTGGCAGTGTGGTGAGGCTTGGGTTGGGGTGGTTTGATGAGACCCGAATAAGGGCAGTAGTGGCGGCTCGGTGTCCCCAATGACGGTGTTCCCCCTCCTCTCCTTCCTCGTCAATGACGTGCGCCCTCCTCCCCCTCGTCGATATCGAGTGCCCTCCTCTCTCTCGCTGATGACGGCGGGCCCTACCTCACCCACGTCATGGCAGACCAGTTCCCTAGTCGCGCAGCAATGGCGCAAGAAGCTAATTAGTGGCGAGGACCCGGTCCCAATCTAGCTAGATCTGACGGCATGGGGACCCGTCGATGCGAGTTGGATGACGGGGCTGGGCTGCTCGGCTACCAAGGGCATCGCGCCTCGATCACGACAATGGCAGCACGGGACCTCGATGGATGTAGTGGTCATTTACCGTAGTAAGGGAAACTCTCAGCAGGTGCCTTCGGTTCAACTCTGTGCGCCATGCAATCTTTTCGTAATTTAGACCAATTTGGTCACGACAAGCTTATTGGAGTGACCAAGACTACAGTCACACAAATCTGACCGACATGATTGACTTTTACGTTAGCAACCGCCAGGTAAGATTTTTGTGAACTAGGCCAACCAACAAGTCACGCCGATGTGGTTGGAGGGAATCAATACTGAGTCATGCCATGCCACTAGGCGGGACCAGACCTAAGTCACCATGGTGTGGTGCGCCTTATGGTATGGACGTATGCCATAATTTGTTGTTGCTCAATAAAGGTTTGGTCCTGCCGTGTGGTATGGCGTGATTCAATATTGAGTCACTTCATTTTTATTGGCGTGACCCGCTTCTCAATCCGGTTCACAAAAATCTTACATGGCGGTCCATGCTGATGTGGAAGTTGGTCACGCCGATCAGATTGGCGTGACTGTAGTTTCGGTCACTCCGATCGGATTTGCGTGATCAAATAGTTTAGATCATAAAAAAATTAAATGGTTTACTACTAAAATATTAGTTAAAAAGGTTTAAGTAATAAAAAACTTCTGTTCATGACATGCATGCATGCATGCCTGCTTGAGGCTCAACTTGTGCGACATGTGTCCGACACATGTATAGCATCTATGGTGAGTGTTCCCTTCACTATCATTACCCAAATCTTGTTGTTCACACATATGTTGTACATCTTGTCAAATATCATGTGTGTGCATGGGGCACTAGCTAGATTTCTAGAAAAGGAATGGTGCCCAACACACGATGCCATAGCGTAGAGCTTGAAGGCGGGACTGAAAAACATGTAGCGGTGGCTCTGAAAGCAGTATATCACTATACGCGAGGAAATAGTATTGTTTTAATAATCCGCTGCTAAAGATACTGTGTAGGGGCGGACCACGTCATCATTCGCTGCTAAAAATGATTTGGAGCGGCAACTCAAAGCATAGTTTGTCACAAAAGGTCAAAAGTTTTTAGCAACGGCTTAAACACAGAGTCCAACGCTACAAGACAAATTCTACGTGCAGTCAGTTCCGAGGCCGGTCCCTAGTGTGTGGTCCAAACCCCATTACTAATTTGGTATATAACCCTTGTGCCCTGATGCTAACCCTAGGTGCAACCCTTCCACCCTCCTTTTTCAATGCTCAACCGCCGCTCACCCTTAGATTCGCCGCATGTCTCCCTCCCTTCTCCCTCCGTCCCTCTCATCCTCTTGACCCATCTTCATAGCAGAGCTCCGAGCTTATCTATCGTGGCGTCGTGGCAGTGTGGTGAGGCTTGGATCGGGGTGGTGTGATGAGGCCCGGATCAGGGCAGCGTCCCCAATGACGGTGTTCCCCCTCCTCTCCTTTCTCGTCAATGATGCACTCCCTCCTCTCCCTCGCAGATGACGGCGGGCCCCTCCTCACCCACGGCGGACCAGTTCCCCAGTCGCGCAGCGATGGCGTAAGGAGCTAATTGGTGGCATAGGGACCCGTCGTTGCGCGTGGATGACGGGGCAGGGCTGCTCGGCTACCAACAGCATCACGCCTCGACGGTTGTAGTGGTCAGGGCCGTCCTGACAAAAAGAGGGGCCCTGTGCCAAAGTCTAAAATGAGGCCTGGCAGTATTGAAGAACATCAACATATACAGTTTGCATTGCATTTTAAAGCAATGGGATTATTAAAGAAATATAACAGCTCTAAAATGAAATCTTCGATGATGTTTTTATATGCAATCTCCTCCAGCATGTCACTTTAATACCTTAAATTAGGAAAAGCTTCATCCATAGGACTCAGAATACTCAGTAGGAACTCTATATGCAATAGTACCATTGGGGAAGCAACCATGTCGTTTGAAATGCTTTAGATATAAAATGAACAAGAAACAAGCTAGTTCACCAATCAATGCATCTGTTCTCATTCATTCAGAAACTAAAATTTGATGAATTATAAAAGACAACAGAAGCGTGAAGAATTGAGAAAGTACCACGGCTTCGTCTACCCCTGATGGCTAATTGTTGAGGCTTGAGCCGCTCTCGCTGAAGTGCTGATTTGCGACAGCGATCGATCGCGATGGACGACGCCGCAGCAATGGTGTCCCTACTTCCTCCATCGATTGATGTCGAAAATGAACAGGCAGCAGCCGGCAGGGAAAAGCGATCAATCTGATGGATAGTCACGGAAACAGGACTTGTATCGTCTGCCATTCCATGTGTTACGAGTCCAGCCTTGGCAGGCCTAACTAAGCAACAGAATGGGCAGCGACACAAGGGAAATATAGAAGAAGAATGATACTATATGTGTATGTGTTGCAATATTTTGGGGCCCCTCCAAATTGGGGGCCCTGTGTCATCGCACAGGTCGCACGGGCCAAGGGAAGGCAACGCTGTGTTTCCAAAAGTTTCCAACCCTATGCGGAAAGGTGTTTTTGTTGCCCCGCTGAAGAAGGAATTGTGTGTGTGTGTGTGTGTGTGTGTGTGAGAGAGAGAGAGAGAGAGAGAGAGAGACAGCTGGTAGTTCCAGGACTCAATCCCACGAAATGTGTGTCCGGTTCGCTTTACTCGGGATAATGTTTCTAAATTTTGAAAAAACAAATGTGTAAAATAAACTGGAGGAAATTTTCAGCCTTGCGGTGGAACAACAACATGAAATTCGATCTTGATGGGTCAAAAAAACCAAACAAGCTTTCTGGATTGAAAAATGAAGAAAAAAACTTTTATTCTTTTTTTGAACCAATAACGTTCTTCAATTTTTTTTTGGCGAGGAAACGAATCAATTTTTCGTATTTTTGTGGTACCATTGCGCTTCAAATTGCATATAGTTTTTTTTGCATATTTTTTGCTTTAATTTTATCTAATTTTATTTTTTTTCATTTGTTCTCTTTGAACCGGTTTTCTGAAATTTCGTCTGGTTTTCCAATAAATCGGCTCGGTTTACCAAACGGTTTAGACTCGGTCCGGTCCGGTATTACCGGGATAAATGATAATGGAAACCTTGCCCAGGAAAACTGCAATTGGAGCACTGTCCATACAATCTTTGACCCGGTTTTGACATGTTGAGATACTATTTTGCATAGGTTTCTTTTACTATTTACGCATTGTAATTAGTTGGCTGGCTGTTGTAATCAGTAATGATCAAATTTCTTCAGTACTATTGTACTATCTGCAATATATCCTAGCGGAACAAAGACTAGCTACCAGTTGGATGTCCAGGAACATTACTGATGACCAAAGCCGCGGTGACCTCGATTAAGTCCTCGTTGTGTCCTGGAACATACATGGGAATGTGTTGAACCATAAGTGAATTACCCACTTCTTCCCATCAGCTTAGGCTTTTGGGTGAACTGGTTGGTGCATGCAACTCTAATATGGTATCAGAGCAAGAGGTTTTGAGTTCAAGTTCTGATGACCGCATATTCCGCTGCGCCGCTCCTATTTTCACGTTTGCGCCCACGAGAGCTGCACGTGAGGGGGAGTGTTGAACCATAAGTGATTGCCCACCTCTCCCCATCAGCTTAGGCTTTTGGGTGAACTGGTTGGTGCATGCAACTCTAATATGGTATCAGAGCAAGAGGTTTTGAGTTCAAGTTCTGATGACCGCATATTCCGCTGCGCCGCTCCTATTTTCACGTTTGCGCCCACGAGAGCTGCACGTGAGGGGGAGTGTTGAACCATAAGTGATTGCCCACCTCTCCCCATCAGCTTAGGCTTTTGGGTGAACTGGTTGGTGCATGCAACTCTAATAGAATGACGAAATGGAAGGATGCGTTAGGATCGGGCAGGCCACCGGAGAGATCCGTGCATCCAACTTTGAACACCGATATCTGGCTATGGATGCTCGGGCACATGTCGCCGTAGCAGCCGACGATGACGACGACACCGCGGTGGCGTGAGGAAGCACGCGCGCCGCGTAGATGGCGCGGCCGAACGGGGCTCGCGCCACGTTCAGCAGGAACATGAACTGGTCGTCGCCACGGACGGCGGTGAGGAAGTTGAAGCCGTCGCGGAGGTTGGCGACTTGGCGTTAAATGTAGCCTCGGCTGATGTCTCGGCGGTGCACGGCCAGCCGTGGGCGTAGGCGGCGTGGTCCAGGAGCGACGC